>JAOWBL010002188.1:0-14053 GCA_028564865.1 Zenarchopterus dispar
GGTTTAGATCTTCAGCGGTTTAGATCTTCAGTAGTCTAGATCTTCAGTGGTTTAGATCTTCGGTGGTTTAGATCTTCAAAAAAAAAAAAAAATTCTGAAGAGGAATATTCACCCTCTGATGATGATTTATAAAAAAAAAAAAAAAAAAAAAGATCTTCAGTGGTTTAGATCTTCGGTGGTTTAGATCTTCGGTGGTTTAGATCTTCGGTGGTTTAGATCTTTGGTGGTTTAGATCTTCAGTGTTTTAGATCTTCGGTGGTTTAGATCTTCGGTGGTTTAGATCTTCGGTGGTTTAGATCTTCGGTGGTTTAGATCTTCAGATTACTGTGTGGTTCTCACGTGACCTCAGAAGCGTCGGGTAAACTCAAAACTCTCCCCGTGAGAAATGATGTGGTGGGGAGGATGGAGTGAAACCTCAGCAGAGCCGGATCAGAACCAGGGTTTATGTGTGAACGTAGATCAAAATCAGTTTTGTCTTCTTCTCTTTGTTTAGATGTTTAAATATTTATTCAACGCTGGTGAGTTTTGATTCCTGTTAAAATAGATGTTACTGATGGTCTTTGTGTTTTGCAGAACCTCGGTGCGTCTGTGCTCGCCGGAGTCGCTGTCATGGTGATGCTCATCCCTTTCAATGCCGTCATTGCCATGAAGACACGAGCCTACCAGGTACGAACACGGAAAACCTCACACTTAGATCAAAGCACCAGCACATGGCGGGGTTGAACTAAGTTCACACATGAGGAGCGTCTCGTCTTCAGGTGGAGCAGATGCAACACAAAGACGCTCGCATCAAGCTGATGAACGAGATCCTGAACGGCATTAAAGTCCTCAAGCTCTACGCCTGGGAGACGTCCTTCAAAGAGAAGGTCCTGGCCATCCGGCAGAAGGAGCTCAGCGTGCTGCGTAAAACCGCCTACCTGGGAGCTCTGTCCACCATGGCCTGGACCAGCGCCCCCTTCCTCGTAAGCTCACCCCTCACTCTAGGAAACCACTCTTAGACGTACAGGAAGTGTTCTTACCAGGTATCTTCATGCGTCACGAAAGATTTCATAAGCTCACAAGTCACGTCCCACTGCTGTAAATACGAGTCATTAAATGTCCTGATCGCAGAGAGGAACTTTATCAGGAACTATTTTAGTAACAAGGTGATAAAGACCTCCTTTGTGCAGAAGATGCATTAGCAGGAGACTCGAGTCAATTTTCGTAGTCATATTTTAGTCATGTTACTTCCTGTTGGTTGTTGTCTAATAACATTTACAATCAGGAAAAAAAAAAATCATAATTAGCCCAAATCAGAAACGATTGGTCAGAGCTTTAAGAAAATCTGAATCTGGTTTGTAAATCTTTAGTTGAGGCTAATGGACGCTGGCGATAATTTAATCCAGCTCAATAATACTTTATTAATCCCAAAAGGAAAACGACGTTATCTCATTAACTGACTGGATACTTGTGCAGTTATAAATCTTGGTAGATATCACCGGACCGGGTCTGTCAGGATGTCCATCTGTACATTTGGAGCTTCATCAGGATCGATCCACGCGATGCTAGCGACGTAAATAAGCCAGTGGGCGTGGTCTGTTTACCGTTATCTGCTTTTGAATACAAAAATAAAACACCACCTTCAAATTTAAGGTGAAACTGACGTGAAATTGGACACACAAGTCCAGATCAATAAAAGAAAAGCTTTTTCTAATATTACTATTATTATTATTATTATTGTTGTTACTGTTGTTATAATTATACTACTTTGAAGTGTTTTTACTGTGACTCTGGCTCCATCCTGACTTCCCCACTTTTGGTCGCTACGGAAACAGTAGAAACAATGAAACGGCTGTATCGATGGCCAAGTTTGCAACAAAGCCCTAAAGCATGTTTTAGACCCTAAATGGTCCAAAAGCTCCGTGATCATAAGTGTCGCAGGACGCTTCTGAGTCGTGAGTAAGAGAAATAACCGACGCCGTCCCTCCTCCGAGCCCGCGCTGCCTCATCAACAGGCTTAAATCAATGCTGGAATATAAACTTTAATCTCAAAGAGATGCAGCTCCTGACAGTAGAAGCTGAAGTGGACCTGTCGGGTCCTGAGGAGCTGGTTCTGAGCTTTGGAGTCCAGTCAGTGAGCTCAGGGATGTTCTGAGAACTCTGAAACACATCTATGGATTATTTTGACTTTTATCACCTATTATTACAAAGTTCTGATACTCTTAACTTCACATCTGCAGCCTGGAGATTGATGTAATCGATCATCTGAAGAACAGCGGTGTCTCCACTGATGAAGAACATTTTCTGAGTCTTTGCCTTTGTTTTTGTTGCCGTGTGGACACACCGGGCAGGACTCGGTGAACTTCAGCAGTAAAACACTCAACAAGGTTGACCTCAGTGTGACACAAAGTCCAGACTCAGCTAGTGGGTGTGAAGCTGTTGTTGGGTTTCTGCTGGTGGTGTGCACGGCGCTGTGAACCGGTCTCCCTGGCTTCGTCAAAGCCTCCAGTTCGGATCAGCCGTCGCCTTTGGCTCCATAACTGGGATCTGATTTCATCTCCGTTTGTAAGTTAATTGTGTTTGTAACTGAAAACCTGCCCGTGGGGCCTCAGGTCTTGTTTTTTTCAGCCCCTGAAGTTCTCCACGCACCGGTTCACGGATCAGCGCTGGAATGTGCTGTAAAACCTGGTGTTTGAGATGATCTCTGCATCTGCTGATAAAAGCCGAACCGCCTGTTATCGGCGTGTTTTAATCAGCGACTCAAAGGTGGAGCCGTTAGGAAGCTTTAAACCGTTGAATCTGTTTCAGGTTGAGGAGTCAAGTATCTTATATTAGATAAAGGGTCTCGTTCCTGAGTGAGTGGAGCAGGAGACCGACAGGTGGAGCAGCAGCTGGGTGGAGTCTGTGCTGGTTCAGACAAAAAGCAAGAACCTGGTCGGTTCCTGTCCTCATCTGTGCTGACGGGTCGTCGGCCCAAAACTACGGGATTGGGAACACGAGCAGCCGACGTGAGTCCCTGGACTCTCTGCTGCTCCACATCCAGAGGAGCCAGATGAGGTGGAGATGCCTCCTGGACATCTTCTTTGGTGGAGGAGGTTTCTGGAGCGTCCAACCAGGAGAAGGCCCAGATGCAGACCCGGGACGTGAGATCATGTTTCTCAGCTGGTCCGGGAACGCCTCGGTGTCCTCCTGAAGGAGGTGGCTGTGGACAGGGAGGTGACCTGGAGACAGATGAGCATCAGCTGATGGACGGAGACCAGATCGAGTCTCACACCAGCTGGCAAGTAAAGATGGGACATGTCCTGATGGTGGTGCCGGTGGTGCCGCTGCACGGCCGGAAACTCCAGATGAGCTTCTGACTGGAGGGACGGTTAAATATTGTCCCGACCGTCTCCACACAAGTTCAAACAAAGCCCAGCCAGGCGGGTCTGTGTACCGTCACCATAGCAACAGCAGGTGACATGTAAACCTCCACAGACTTAAGGAAAAGAGGAGAAATGCCCGAACATGCCGTGACAACCACAGAAACATGGGTGCAGCTTCTTTTTTTTTTGTTAACCGGTTCAGACGTGGCCCAGTAGTCAAACGAAAACTGCCAAGTCAGCGTGAAGCAGTTTCTGAAGTGCAGCTGCTTCAATGTTTGCTGAGTCACTTCCTGTCGACGGTGCTGACTCATCTCTCCTGTTCTGTCCGTGTGCGTCCAGGTTGCCTTGACGTCGTTTGCCGTGTACGTGACCGTGGACGAGACGCACGTCCTGGATGCGGAGAAGGCCTTTGTGTCGCTCTCGCTTTTCAACATCCTCCGGTTTCCTCTCAACATGCTTCCCCAGGTGATCAGCGGCATGGTGCAGGTGAGCCTCCGTCCCCATTTTCTTGGTGTTTTTGTTTAGTGCTTCGATTAACCGCCGGCGCCGCCGCGGCGTGTTGGCTCTCCGATGCAGGCGAGCGTTTCTCTGAAGCGGATCCAGACGTTCCTGAGTCACGATGAGCTGGACCCAAACTCAGTCGACAGGAAGAACCCGGCCACGGGTAAGACGTACGCCACCTGCTGAGGAGAAACCGGTATTGGCGAGTCACTCCCCGACCTTTGACCCGGTGCCTCGTCAGCTTTTTTTTTTTTTTTTTTTTTTAACTCTTCATTTTTCAGCTCTCGCCACTTCAGAAGTTGTTGAAAAGCATCTCGCGTGTCGTGTTGTTGCTCAACAGAGTTTTCAGTGACGGTCGTCAACGGGAAGTTCACCTGGGCCAAAGAAGACCCACCGGTTCTGCACAAGTACGTCCCACAAAGCCCACGCTCTGCTGGCTCCGTTTCAGCTTCTCCACACACGTTTTGAATTATTCAAATGTCGGTGTTGGCAGCATCAACGTGATGGTGCCGCAGGGCTCGCTGCTGGCCGTGGTGGGCCACGTCGGCTGCGGGAAGTCGTCGCTGATCTCGGCGCTGCTGGGCGACATGGAGAAGCTGGAGGGTGAAGTTTCCGTTCGGGTAGGAGGCCGTTTCATGTTCAGCACGCCACACCTCCTCTCGTTCCTCTTTTCCTTTGCTCAAAGCCGACTTTGTTCAATATTTTTTCTTTTTCTTTTTTGATTTTTTTTTTTGTTCAGTTTTAACTCAACTGGCGGCTTGTTAACGGGGGGCGGGCTAGGCTCCGCCCCCATCACAATTACAGCGCTCATACCGTGTGATTTTTTTCAGCATCCCTGTTGCATATTGACCAACATGCTGGTCTTTAATTGGCCGTTTAAAGATTCTCCTGTTGAATCAGCACTTTTTTATGCCGTTCATCACCCGATCTGATTCATTCATGACAGCTGTCAATCAAAGTCACACCCTTGGATGCGCAGGTGCGATGGTCACTGATTCTGACGTATTTGAATAAGCTTCAGGTGAAATAACGGCAAAAGAAAATTCAGTAATTTTCTTACAAAAGATTCCTTTCACGAGGCGTTCGCTTGAGGAAAGAAAACGAATAAAAGTACCTGGACCGGACCAACCGTGGACCGTGGGCGGAGTTACACCCTGCTAGCTGGACGTGATGGTACCAGGACCGTGGACCTTTGCCAGTTTTAGGAGAGGTGTTTTCTGAAACTCTTGTAAAGATGATCGTCCCCACACCCACGACCACGGAGGAAGCTGCGAGATGCTTCTGGACTTTAAAAAGAGTAAAAACATCTCTGAGAGACACCATGACCCGGGAGAGGCTGAATCTGGGGGTTCTGGAGATGACAAACTTCAGTCGGAGTCGTGGACAGAGCCGCTGACCAAAGGGAAAGGAGAACAAAATTCTTCTTCAAGTAGTGTTTATTTCATAACACACACCCACACCCATGGTTTACCGGCCACCACTGGTTTTAACACCTAAACCCACATGAAGGTTTTTCTTTTACACGTTTGAACCACATGAATCATCTCATTATAGGAAGTTAAACCTGATTACGCCTCGGGTTTCATGAACTCCCACCCTTGATTTGTTTAACTGTTGTTGTTTTTATTGACCGTCTTAATCGTTATTGCACCAAACATCACTGGCTACAGTTTCCAGGTAAATAACTTGTACTGATTTCACACATAAAACCTTTTTTTTAACACTTAAAAACGCAGCAGGAGGAAATAAATCTCATTCAGACAAGTTTGTGCTTAAAATGACAAGAAACTCAAGTCCTGGGTGGGTGGCCTGATAAAAATAAAAAAAGTTACAAAATAAAAAAGAATTAAAAATAAAAAAATAAGAAAAGAGTACAAAATAAAAAATAAAAAAGAATTAAAAATTACAAAATAAAAATGAAAAAATTACAAAATAAAAAAGAATTAAAAAAAATAGAAATAAAAAAGAATAAAAAATTAAAAAGAATAAAAAATTAAAAAATAGAAATAAAAAAGAATTAAAAAAAATAGAAATAAAAAAATAGTACAAAATAAAAAAGAGTACAAAATTAAAAAATAAAAATAAAAAAGAGTACAAAATAAAAAATAATGAAAAATTAAAAGAATAAAATAATCTAAACCCAACTAAAGTTTGTTCTTCGTCTATAAAATGAGGATCTAAATAGTGGACATCTGATTTATTTAGGTGTCACTTCCACCTGCTCAATTATTGAAGTAAATGCAAAAAAAAAAAAAAAAGAACTTGTTAGAAAAGTGGTCATCAGGACTTTTGTAGGCATTGACAGCTCTGGGATTAATGTTGATAAAAGAAAATAAGGTTTAATAAGGACTCCACAGATGGAGTGAACTAGGGACATGAGGTTAAACACCTGGAAATGACAGTTGTCCACCTGTCCAGGCTGGAAGTGTCCCGTAGGGACGGTTTGGACCGTCCTGACGCCCGACGTCTCATCTGCAACTCGAACTTCTGATTATGATCCCAAATATCATGTTTTTGTTTTGTTTTTTTTAAATCAGACCTTTTCATTTCTTCTTCAGATGTCTCCACCACGTGTTTTATGAGCCGGTAGATAACTCCACGGTTCCGGTCTCAGTATCATGAATTCTGGTCCTCAGGGCTCGGTGGCGTACGTACCCCAGCAGGCCTGGATCCAGAACGCCACGCTGCGGGACAACATTCTGTTTGGGAAGACCTACAACGAGCAGAAGTACCGCTGCGTCCTGGACGCCTGCGCCTTGACCCCCGACCTGGAAGTACTTCCTGGAGGAGACTTGACGGAGATCGGAGAGAAGGTACGAGAGCAGAAGACGCACTTTTGTCTTCTCATCTTCGACTGAAAAAACGCTTTTCTCGGTTGAGAATCTGCTTCATTTCTGGTTTCAGGAACATGTTTTGATTTTTATCATCAAAAATTCTTCTCTTTTGTTTTTGTTTGTTTTTTTTTTTTAAATAAATTTGATTTTTGTTTTTTGAGGACTTGTCAGACATGAAAATTAAAAACCCGCCGTGTTTTCCCCCCTGCAGGGCATCAACCTCTCGGGCGGTCAGAGGCAGAGGGTCAGCCTGGCCCGAGCGCTCTACAGCGACGCCGACGTCTACCTGCTGGACGACCCGCTGTCGGCCGTGGACGCCCACGTGTCCAAACACATCTTTGACAACCTCATCGGTCCCGAGGGGGTTCTGAAGGGCAAGGTGAGGACTTTGACTGGAGCAGGACAAATGAAGACCTGTTAACCTGGTGGTCCTCAGAATGTCCCCACCTCGTCCTGTCTGTTTGAAATGAACCTCTTCAGACGCTCTCAGAGCTTCACGTCTCGCTCGAGGAGATGGAAGCTCATCGCTTTACTGAAGAGGAAGTTACATCAGCGTTTATCTGTTTATTACTCATTTGGTGCTGTAAAATGAAACTCGGTATCTGATAAGGACGTGTCGAGTTCTCGTCAGCGCTCTGATGGGAACTGAAAACAAGTCTGCAGTGAGAGATGGGTTTTTGTGTTTGCGTTTCATCTGCGAAGCAGCAGGAGTTAAAGTTTGTTTTTTTTACGTTCTGTGACGTCAGACTCGCATCCTGGTGACACACGGCATCAGCTTCCTGCCTCAGGTGGACAACATCGTGGTGATGGTTGACGGGCGGGTGTCAGAGATGGGCTCCCATCAGGAGCTGCTCAAGCAGAACGGCGCCTTCGCCGAGTTTCTCAGGAACTACGCGCTGGAGGACATCGTGGAGGAGGACGAGGTCACCGGTAGATCAACACTTCCTTCTTTTTTTTAATGTCCTCATAAAACTGTTGAGAAGACAGATGGACGAGCTTGTTTGTTGTTCTCAACGTGTCGCAGAGGAGCTGATAGAGGAGGAGGAATTATTCCCTGAAGACGCCCTGAGTAACCACCACATGGACATGGTGGACAACGAACCGGTGATGAATGAAGCTAAGAAAAGTTTCATGAGGTATGAGGAAATGGAAAAGTGAAAAATAAAAACGCCAAATCTCACGGATACAACAGGTACAACAGGTGTGGGTGTCTGTCGCTCTTTTCCAGGCAGATAAGCGTTATTTCATCAGATAGTGAGAACCTCAGATGCCGCTCAGTGAGGAGACACGGCTGCAGCCAAAGGAAACATTCAGAGACTCAAGAGAAGAAGAAACCACAGGAGGTGGAGAAACTCATCCAGGCCGAGACAGCAGAAACCGGCCGGGTCAGTCAAAGCCAGTCTAATTTCACTTGCTCTCTGTTATCTCAGTGTAGTTTAACTCAAAACAAATCAGACGGGGAAACAGGGTCTTGTTTACCCTCGAGTGGGGAGTTTCCACGGTCTTTTCTGCCATTGTGGCTCCACTACAGTGTTGGACCTGGTAGGATCCACTGAGTTAGCAAACTACCCCCGACCAACTGATGATGGTGATGTGGTCATACGACCACTGTTTGCCAAGTAAAAAAAAAAGGAAAAAGTCAAAAGAAAAACAAACAAAATATATATATATATATATATATATGTATATGTGTGTGTGTGTGTGTATATATATATATACACACACACACACGAGAAGAAGTGGTCTGTATACCTGCAAATAAAGCACATATAATAATAATAATAATGGTGACAAAACTGAACAGTGACCTGATCAGGATATCCAATCAGCACCCCACTCCCACCCGACACCGAAGTGCCTAACCCACAGCAGGGACGTTTATGGCCCGACTGAGGTTCTCGGATATTGAGAAGCGTATGTTTAGAAGCTGTTTAAAAAGTCATGAAGCATTGGTGACTTTTGTCTCTGACTTGAACCAGGTGAAAACCAAAGTGTACCTGGAGTACGCCAAGGCGGTGGGACCGCTGCTCTCGGTGATCATCTGCCTGCTGTACGGCTGTCAGAGCGCCGCCGCGATCGGCGCCAACATCTGGCTCAGCCACTGGACCAATGACGCCTCCAGAAATCAGACCAGGGAGAACATTGACATGAGGGTGGGGGTGTACGCGGCGCTGGGCATCGCACAAGGTAAGAAAATCCTCCTGGACGTCACCGACTTCAGCTCTACTTTTGATCTACGATCCGTGTGAAAGCTACGCTTCTTTGACGACATGTCTGCTGAAATGAATTTTAAACCTGAAGCTGCCCTGAACCAACACATGCCACTTCTTGTTAAAACTTGCAGCTCAAAAGTTAAGCGGTTTGTTCGCTGGGGAGCAGCTCCGGGCCAGAGGACCAAAAATAGATTAAATATAAACACACATAGCAGCAAACATCTGGCTTTGATGTGATATGAAATTATTCATACTTTCTGGTGTTGGGTTAATGTCACTTTTTTTGTACTCAGGACAGAAGCTGTCAGTGTCTCCGTTGAGTTTTCGTTCCACAGTAACACCTTCCTCATCTCCTCACCTCCTCCCTCTTGTCCCTGCCCTGCGGTTTAACATCTCCAGGTATCCTGGTCATGATCTCTTCCTTCACTCTAGCCATGGGGAACATCGGAGCAGCCAAGAAGCTTCACTTTAACCTGCTCAACAACAAATTCCACACACCCCAGTCTTTCTTTGACACCACACCTATAGGACGCATCATCAACCGCTTCTCCAAGGACATCTACGTCATAGACGAGGCGCTGCCGTCGACCGTGCTCATGTTCCTGGGCACCTTCTTCGTTTCTCTCTCCACCATGATAGTTATCGTTAGCAGCACGCCCATTTTCGCTGTTGTCATAGCGCCCTTGGCTCTCTTGTACATCTTTGTTCAGGTACTCTTGGGGATGGGGATGATCGAGTCTGTGTTCTGTGTGCCAAACACTCGTCCTCCTCCTTCTTCTTCTCTTGTTTTTCATAGCGTGGCATGCAGCATGCATATTTGGCGCAGCAAACTTTGAAACCTCCGGTTGCGTGGCTTCTGTTTCCCCCGTAGGCTGAGGTGCCGGCGATGAGTGGCTGCTTCCCTGAATTCACTTTGCTTTCTTTGCAGCCAGAATGCTTCCTGTACCTGCAGCCCACTTCCACACCCTTTCACACACACACACACACTCAGTTTCTGTGCACAGCCTGACTTGAAAGTGCCGTGTTATTGAAGAAGCAAACGTGATGGTCTTGAATGGGTGATACACTCCCTCTAGTGGTGCACCGGCGTTACTACAACTCCGTCTGTGTTCTTTAATGGTTCACTGGAGGCCAGTGTGACCAGTACCGGGACTCAGGATTTGTTGTTGTGATTACATAAGACATGTCTGTGGAGATGGTTATGTCACTACTGTTGTTAAATGTGTGACCTGTGTATGTTGGCAAACTGTTGTCATGGAGACACAGAGCATCTTAGTTCTCAGGTGTGGTAATAGCCGTTGGTTGATTAGATAAACGGAGCATCTGCGTTCCCGTTGACTTGAATCCTAATTTGTGTTTTATTTTATTTCCAGGGGTTGAGCTTTTATTTATCTCATTCTTAAAGAAAATGTTTATTTTCTGTAAAAAGAGGTCTTTAAACACACGGCTTGGCCTCTTCATAAAAATAAAATAAAAAACTTGGACTAAATAATCAGATTTGTGAAAAATAAGCAGCTTTATTGTCTTATTCAGTCAGATTATAAATATCTAGCTGTTGACTGGGAGACAGTTAATAGTGTTGTAAAGGACTTTTTAACTGGTAATTATAGTCTAATTTATGCCCTAATTTTACAAAATACTTTTTTTAAAATCACAATAGTTCTAATTTTGTTGCATCTTAGCCTAAATATAATATTTTCCCCACTTGTTTCTACTGAACTACTTAAAGTACGACCACAAAGGATTTGAAATAAAACATTCAAGATGTCATTAATGTGTACGCTTTTAGTTTTAATTTGAGAGGTTTCACAAAAAAAAATAAATAATTTACTATTTAGGAATTACAGCCATTTTAATGAAAGAAGCTCCATTTCAGGGGCTCAAATGTGCCTGAAAAGAAGATAATCACATAGTGCTTTTATTTTGTTGAACAAAAACGCCTTCATAAAATCAGCATGAATGTGCAGAAGGTTTATAACAACTACTGGTCAAAACAAAACAAGAAAAATCCACATTACAGGAAGCAGCTAAAAAATAAGGAATCCGACTCTTTAGACCCGTGAAATCAAGATAAACTTGTACGAGAGTGAAGAGAGGAGAGAAACACTGGTGATCCAGAGCAGACCAGTGTCAGACACGGTGGAGGGAGTGTCATGGTACGGGCTTGTGTTTGCTGATGATGCGACTCTGAAAACATGCAGCGATTCTGTAATAAGATGATTTATGAGGTCCGTGACTCCGAGGGCGATGAGCTCGTGGACACCCTCGTCTTGTCATCAACAAGCCCCGCCCACCACCGGGGTTAAGTGTACCCTCAGAGGCGAGTTAGCAGTTAACGTAAACGCGACAGGTGAGGCGCTAGGTTCAGCTGTTAAACCAAAAGGGCTAGTAACTTTACAAACATTCCCGTTATAGTTATATAATTTTAATCAAATACCTCGAGCCCCTGAAGATGGAGGTCCTTTGGTTAAAATGGATTTATTCTTAAATGTTAAAAGCTATATTTCTGTGAAACCTCTTAAATCTTCGGTTTGGCAACATCTTGAAGGTTTTAATTCATGTCCAGTTTTGTTGGTATAAATAAGCCATAAACATCTATTTATGACAGAAAAGACTTTATTAGTTGTGAATTTTGAGGAAAATGAATTTTCCCCGTTTTAATTTGACTCGTATCTCCTCAGTTCCCAAAACCAAAAAAAAAAAAAAAAGGAAAGTGGTGGGAAACACAGAAAGATAGCGTTATGTGTTGTGATCGAATGCATCTGTTTAAGCTGAAGGAAGCTGCCATTTTCTTTTTTTTTTTTTAATGAACCGGTCCTCATCCATTTCACACAGGTGTTGTTGTGCTGCCACACTTGACCCCCCTGCCGCTCCCTCTCCCCGCAGGTTTGCTGATTTTGGCTAACTGCCTGTTGTGCCGGGCCTACAGCATGCTGCGGGCCGCCGAGATCACGCACTGCAACATGCTCCAGGGGGTCCTGCGGGCTCCGCAGGCCTTCTTCGAGAGCACCCCGACTGGGCGGTTACTAAACCGCTTCAGCAAAGACGTGGATGCTATAGACTCCCACATCCCAGACAATATTGACATATGGATGCGCACTTTCTGGTACACACTGAATGTGCTGCTCATATGCTCTGCCCTCACCCCCATGTTCCTCCTAGTCATAGCCCCGTTAATGGTGTTCTATTGGTGGGTTCAGGTAAATAGGCAACAAGTCCGCTAACTCATTAATGCTACGAGCATGGCTGAGAGCTGAGTGTTGTGGAGTGAGTGCGCCGGTAGACTTGCATGTGTCTGAAGCTCTTCTAGTGTTTTAGAGTGATTTTTTTTTTTTGATTCAGTCGTGATCACCTAGTCGCTGCGTAGGTCAAGACTAGGAGCTCTAGTTAGCGCTGGTTACGATAGTTTCCACAACTGGATCTCGATACAAACCGACAATGTTTGGGATTAAAGTCAGACGCTCTCTTTTCAACCACAGTTGAAATCACAGCTCAGCTTTTTGTTGGGGGCGGAGTCAACTATTCCGTTTGGCTCCGCCCCCTGCGACATTTACCATTTGAGAAAATTGTTCTTATGACTTGTGGCGAATCAGTCAACAAATGCAGCATGATGTGCAGATAATGTACAGAAAATATATGATCAAGTATATGCTCCCGAGCAGAGAAGATGCTTTTATACCTCATTTAAAAGTACTTTAAAGGTAGGGTAACACTTTTTCTCACCATCTGCTAGCTGCCAATCATTTAAAAAAAAAAACAAAAAACTGCTGGAGGCAAACGGAGAAGATGGGGGGTGGAGGGGGGTGCTCCTGGACATGACGTGGAGGAGGTGGAGAGGGAGAGTTTACTGAGTTTTCTCTGATGGAGGAGGAAGCTTTTGTTTATGTTTCGTTTCAGATATCAACAAGACATGATGTCATCCAAACAAACAAAAAAAAGACTTAGCCTACCTTTAAACCGAGCCTGGTCCAGAGTCTGCGTCGACTAACTGACTCAGTCTTGAACCAGGTGTTAACAGTAACTTCACACAGGTTTAACACATTACTGGTTGTGTTAGACATAAATCAAGCCAGTGATTTACTTTTTAATCGATCTTCTGGCAAATTCAAGTTCCTCCTGGATGACCGAGCTTCTCCTCCTCTCTCTGAGGGAGTCCCCGGACACCCTACAGAGGAAACCCACTTCCGCCGCTGGAAATGCCCACAATCTTGTTCTTTCGGTCACCACCCACGGCTGGTGACCACAGGTGAGGGTGGGAACGTAGACCGGCTGGTAGATCGACCACGACAGACCGATACGGAGTCCACATCACCGTGGACGCTGCACCGATCCGTCTGTCAATCTCCTGCTCCATCCTTCACTCACTCCTGAACAAGACCACCTCCACCTGGGTCAGTACCTGATCCCCGACCCGGAGATGGACCTCCACCCTTTTCTGACTGAGGACCATGGTCTCAGATTTAGAGGTTCTGTCCATAAAAATAATGAACAGAATCGGTGACAAAGGGGAGCTGAGTGGAGGAGGTACTGGCTCGTGGGTTCGTTTTCTACACGACCTTCAGAACCAACCTGGGTTACAGAGATCTGTGCTGGACGGAGGGTCGTCGGCGCTCCAGCTCTCTCTAACCGGACCTGTCAATCATAAAAACAGCTGTTCTAACAAACATGGCTTTGCTGCTGCTTCGTCCTGGCCTCGGCTCTGCATGGCTCTCCCTCTGCTGCATGTCTGACCACATTTCAAAATTACAACACTGCTGCTAATTCTTGATTAAAAATAAATAAATCCTTTATTAGATCATAAGTTTGATTTTAACTCAAACACGCTGTGAAAAACAAAACACCTGCAGCTAAAAACCCTCAGCGCTGGAGCTCCGTGGAGAGCCAGGATGACGTTGTTGTTACAACGTGAGCTTACACCAGCGGCTTGATTAAACTGTTCACGTGCACCGCGGCGTGCACGTCATTCCTGAGGCTGATTCAGCCCGTCCGGGAACATTAGCTGGCACCTTTTCAACGGTCTGAAAGCTGGAACATCAGATGTTCTCTGCAGGTGTTTTGTTTTCACATGCTTCCTTCATTACGTAGTGTGTGTGTGTGTGTGTGTGTGTGTGTGTGTGTGTGTGTGTGTGTGTGTGTGTGTGTGTGCTCTTCTATGTGCAAC
>JAOWBL010002189.1:0-51498 GCA_028564865.1 Zenarchopterus dispar
ATAGATAGATAGATAGATAGATAGATAGATAGATAGATAGATAGATAGATAGATAGATAGATAGATAGATAGAAACAGAGGAGGGTGGAGGTAAGGGGACATTTACACTATCCAACAGAAAGTTGATAATGCTCCAAAACTCAGGCCATTCAGCTGCAGTCAGCCAGAGATATTTTTTGTGTAATCTGACCTGGAAGCCTACATAGACAGTTCTGGGATCATCTAGCATGGCAGGGGAGTGCCATAGACCCATACCCCCCTTTTCTAGCCAGCTCAACTCCCCACCCCCCGCCTCAACAGCCTGAAAACACCTCCTCTCTTCACACATTCACATGGTGGCTGAATGTGTCCACGGTGGGGTTGGAGCTGGGGGCTGTTTTGAAGTAAAAGTCATTGCAACTACACTTGTCAGTTTAGCGGTAAGGGAAAAAAATAATAATAATAAAAAGTCAACAATGGACAGGGAAATGAATCTAAATCGAGCTGAGACATTTTCCTTTGTCAATCCCTGGATCAGATATTTTCTCTTCTTCTTCAGCTTCTTATTTTGGGTGAGTACTGCTGAGCGTTTGATGATTTTTTTTTCCTCTAACAACATACTTCAGCACAGACAAAGCACATCTGCTGTCCCAACATGTCATTTAGCATTTCTATATTTGAACATAACAAATCACTTCCTATCAATTTCAATATTAAACAACAGAAAACAGACCATAAGAAAAAGTTTATGAATATTAAATGAGAAGATTCAATGAGGCTCGCCAGGCCAAAGTGGGACCATGTGTTTTATGTTTAAAAACAGCTTGCTTCTTCAGAAACAAAGGAAATCGGTTAAAATATACATTTCAGTTTCAGTGTGCTGGTTTGTTTTTTGCTTATCATTGTCAATGGGCATGTATTCTCTTTTCCTTCCAGATTACCACAATGGCTTTTAAGTGCTCCTGAGCTAATGAACTATCAATTTAAACTAATAATCTGCTATTAATAATATATTGACTATGTAACTTAACACAATGAATTAGAACGTGTGAAATGTATAGATAAAAGCTTGATCCTTATCATATTATGATTAACATGATAGCCCTCTGTGTGTCCTTTAGTTAGACAAATATCTGAAACCTCTGAATATTTCCTGTGGAATTATTTTTAAAAACTTGAATTCAGCTCTATTTAAATACTTTTGAGAAGTTACTCATACTCATGCTAAGACAAAAACATCTAGCAACTGTGTATGCATGCAGTCTGCATTTTCTTTTTGTTATCAGAAAATAACTGCATGAATTCATAATAACAAAACAGTGACATTAATGCACGCACACAAGGGCTTTCATGTTCTCAGAATTTCGCTACAGTTATGGTGGCCATTAGAAATTATAATTATTGCAATATCTATTGATTACTACACACTCATAAGGGAGTGTAGGTGAGTTTAGAGTCTTATGTGTAACTATAATAATATACAAAAATAACATTAACCACAATGGCACTTTGATTGATAGTAGAACCTCAGATTTGGGAGGAAACAATACAGACTCTCTCCTGGATGTTGAGTACTGGACCAGCACTATACGCTGTGGTTCTGAAGGGATCATTGGACTCAGTGGAGTTTGACCAACCAGCTCACATTTGGTCCTGGAGTCTGGGGTACTGGGTCCATTGCTACAGTCCCAGTACAAACTCAAAAAGAGTTTAGACAACATTGCCAGTAAGACGTTTGATGCAGTCCAAGTGGGAGGTGGACTCCACCAGAGCTGTCCTTTTTTTTTTTTAACTGATTTTGTTCATGAGTTTTATGGACAGAATTTCTAAGTGCAGCTGAGGGGTTGGGATGGTCTGTTTCAGAAGTCATGATTGTGTATCTCATTTTTTTGCGAAGTTCAGGGCAGAGTGTGAAACAGTGGGAATGAGAGTTAGCAGCCCCATCAGCAGAACAACAGCTCTGTAGTTGCTCTGGAGAGGGTGGAATGCTCTCTTGGGGTCAGGAGTGAGGTGCTGCTCCAGTGGAGGATTTTAAGTACCTCTGGGTCTTATTCACATGTAAGAGGAGATCAGAGGGGGAGATTGACAGGCTGATCAGTGCAGCATCTGCAGGAGGATGGACTTTGTACTGGCTTATTGTGGTGAAACAAGAATTGACCCAAAAGCAGTTGATATATTACTCCAACCTTAACTATAGTTGTGAATTGTGGGAGGTTGTGTCCTGGTTACATTTCTGGGGAGATGTTTCAGGCATGTCCAACTGGGAGGCTTTGGGCCAGACCCAAGACATGGTTAATATCATTTTTCTAATTGGCCTGGAAATACCTTGCTATCCTTCGAGATGAGCTGGATGAGATGACCAGAGAGAGGAAAGTCTGGAAGAGAGAGCTCTTCTTATACTGCTTCTCGTGGTTGGATGGATGGATGGATGGATGGATAGATGGATGGATGGATGAACAATACTTTACAGGGGAAAAAAAGAAATTCAATTTAGTTCATTTTAGTAAAATTTATCACATAACACAACAGAGAAAAATCATGCATGCAGTCTCTGAATCATTATTCAAAACTTGCCCACAAAGGAAAATGTTTATAGCGCAGAGGAGAATCTTCCAAAGCCAGTTTTTCATTAACTTAGCAAACAGTTTGCTATTTGGAGAATGTTCAGAGTTAAATAATATAAATATTAAAATGTGTGTTATTGTACCCCAACTTAAGTCTGAAAAAAAATAGGAGGTTAAGTGAGAGGAATAATATTCCAACAAAAAACAAATATATTCTAATTTTAAAAATTTGATTGTGAAGGACTAGTCGATCAAATCATTCACCATAGTACCAATGAATGTGAAAAAGGACTTTGATTATGGTGTCTTTCTTATAATATGGATACATTATTTTAACATTATCTCCTTTTTTCAGTTATATTTGATTTATTACTCAGTTGCCCACCTGTGAGAAGAAGCTGACTACAGGAGATGGTCTAATCCATAAAATGTTGGCTTTTGTCAGTCACCCAAACCTGAATACCTGCACATTTCTGCCACATTTAACACAGTAAGAGCAGGAAGAGACTGTTTACCTACATATATTTCAGATCTTGAGTTGCACTGGTGTTATGGTATAAATTATGTTATTTGTTTCACAGAGTGGCAAGTCTTAAGTGGCATAGGCTCAAGTGCTGTGGTGGTTGGTAACAAGCAGACTGGGACATTGACAGAAAGAGACAGAATATTAAGGGAGAGGCACTCTGATGCAAACATCAAACCATCTATCGGGGCCTAGCTCTCCATCAGCAGCTGTTTTCACACACAACCACAAATGCCATTTCCACTGTGACTTCCTCTCTTTTCTAACATATTATAAGTATGCAGATTGCATCTGTAACTCTGCTAAATCCTTCCACTTCTGTTATATTCCTCTTCATCCAATGCTAAATAAAAAGAGCAAGGGGGACGAACAACTGTGCTTTCGCTCTTACTCCGTTCTGAGCCAATCAGCAATAACTGCAGCCCCAGCAGCCGCTCACTCCAGCCTATGTTGGCTTTGTTTATCAGACACAGGCTCAGAAATGAACACGGCAACCCTAATCCATCAGGCCTTTGTCCCTATCTCCCCGTGGCTCAGTTCAGCTGGCTTTCACCTCTGCACACAATCTGGGAGAAACCTGATTTATCCTTTTGAAAAGCCTGAAAACAGAGCTGTGTGTCTCCTTTTGCAAATGCAGGCTGCCACCCATATTCACGCAAGCGCACACACAGCAGGAAACAAAATTGTACAAATACAAATGGAGCTTGAGGTGCAAACACAGGAGACAACACTGCTTGGAAAACTGCACTTTTGCAAACCTTAAAAAAAATGACTCCAAGAACAATGTGCATACTTTCTTGTGTTTAGCAACTTTCATTATGATGTGGAAGATTTTAGTTAAAAAGTTGTAAAACATACCATCTCAAAGCAATAAAATATGGTTTTGACATGAGTACCAGCGAAATAAAAAATACCATCAAAGCTAATGATACCATGGACTGTGGTACCTTCTAGATTCCAGGCTTTATTTCAAATAGACAAAAACAAATCCATGTTTGTGAAGGTCTGAACAAAAACCCTCTTTACTAAGAAGTCCTCACACTTGCACAAATTATTAATAATGAGGAGAACAGCTGTGAATCAGGAGCCTGGAAATGAAAGCCAAGTTATATGGGCTGCTGTTGAAGCCAAGAATCAAAGAAGCGAGGAAAATAAGTGTTGACAGTGCTATCAACACGACACACCAACATCACCTGTTTTCCATTTGCGATATTATTGTGAGGATTTTTGTTAAGGTTAACTCACATCTTCAGTAGCTTTACAACACATCTTTAGCTAACAAGATTTCATACAGCTGACACACAACTGTTACAGTTGAGCAAGACTGAGTAATGCACCTGCAGATAATAAACACAACTCACTAACCAAGGTCACATTCAGAGTTATTTAGAGTTTTATATAACTCTTGGAAGGAAAAAAGAAAAAACAGGCTGAGTATGTTTTTTGTTTTTTGTTTTTTGTTTTTTTTTTGCTATAGCTATGGGTCCTCAGCAAGCTCAAAACCAGAAAATAAGTTTCATCTATCTGTCCATCCGCACATCCATTCATATGTCCAGGACAAGTGATTTGTCCAACACAGACATTCACATACTATGCATACTCACTTTTAATTCCAAATGTATCTTACATGCACATGCATTCCTTTGGATTCCTCAGAGGAAACTAGAGCACCCAGAAAGAAAGAAAGAAAGATTCACCACCATTTCTAACCCTGAACACTTCAACCACATTCAGTGAATATCTCTTTACCATCTGCTAGATTCCCATCTTGTAAGAACACTGTTTAAAAAAAAAAAAAAAAAAAAAAAAAAAGGTCTTCATACATCTGTAAACTAAATCCAAACAGGGTGGGGGCAATCTGCCCCCATAACATAACAACCAGTGCTCCAGGCATTCACCAAAGGGGGGAAGAGATCATGCTTAAACACATGGAGAGAGGGAGGGGGTACAGTACAATATAAAGAAGCATAGAACAAGTTTGGAGCTGGATGCATCTTTTTATTCATACATTAAGCACTTCTCTGTAGAGTTCTTATTTCATTTGCATAATATTACCAAAATCAGGCATATCCTTTCCAAAACTGACAAAAAAATTAGTGTATCCATTTATCACATGTAAGACGGACTACTATAATCCCATTTTATCTGAGCATCTGAAAAAGAGGGGAAAAAATGATCAGTTCATCCAAAACAGTGCACCCAGAGTTCTGACATGTACCACCAAGAGAGTTCATATTTCATATTGCGTTAGCTTCTCTGCACTGGCTCAGTGTGAAGTTTAGAACTGAACTCTTATCTCCAGTGGAGCTAGTTTCCCTCCTGGATGTAACATCCTCCTATCTTTAGGAATAAGTTCCTGCATTCTTTCTTTATTAACCTAATAAAGTTATATCCTCCCTCCCAGGTTTTCTCCTTGTTGATTGTTGCAATCGGGGTCTATGCTAAGGTCCAGAAAGCAACAGGTATGTGATAAACTTATTTTAACACTCTTCCAGAAATAAAACAACAGATCTTTCAATAAACATTCTTGCAACTAAAAATGAATATTTGTGTATGATGACATGCCCTTTTAGCTCCACTTAGTGTTCCCAGTGAATAACAGAACTGAGATAAACTGTTCTTCACATTCTGCTGTCTGTCAGTCTGACAAGGGGACATCTTTTAGCTGCAAACCTTTTGAGTTACTCAGGCCAACAGCTTTGTGTGCCATGTTTAGTAGGTTGGGTTTTAGATTTACCATTAGTTTTCCTGGTAGTTTTAGTTCTGTATGTAATTTGTCCTATATTTTGGATGGACAAAAAATAATTTTTAAAAAAAATCAAACTGGTGTAATCCCAGTGATCATGCTTCTTTATTGAATTTAATCCTCCAATAAATTATTTATGATTTCAAACAATCAGGGCATCTGGAGAAGTAAAACAATGCAAAATTGGGAAACTGTGTATGAGATGGAATTAACTGAAACAAAGATTGAAAATGAGGTTTAGAAAAATAGAACCGGAAACTCAGGTAGCAATGGAGGAGAGCAGGTATTTGAACAGGCGGTTTTCTTGTCTCTGGCAGACACGGTGCGGGACACGTTCCTGATTGACCCAGCTGTCATCCTAATAGTGGTGGGGGTGGTCATGTTCTTCATCACTTTCTGTGGCTGTATTGGAGCCCTCAGAGAGAACATTCGCCTCCTCAAGACAGTAATAGTCCAAACAGGCATACTTCTCCTATTGGAACTTTTTTTCCCCCACTCTGAATTATAAGCTATGTTTGTTTATGTGTGACAACAGGAATGTCAGTTATGATTATTTTTATGTTTTGGTCTCTCTCTTTCTGAAGTTCTCCTTCAGCCTGACGCTGGTCTTCCTCATCCAGCTAGCCATAGCAATCCTGGGCTTCTTTTACTCCGATCAGGTATCTGCCTCTTTAAACACAGTATGGGTCATTGCTTACTTTTTTCTGCGATGTGAAGCCACTTTAAGTTCAAATCTAGTGTCCAGTTTTTCCTTATGTTAACACCAACATCAATCACAAGTTCCCCTGAGTAGGGGTACAGCATTTCCCAGTTTTTAAACCCTTATTTTTAGATGGTTATATTCATAAAACACTCAACTTAAATAAGGGAGGGATTTGACCCAAGAAAAAAATGTCTTGCCAGCGTCTACTGCTTTTCAAAAACACATGAAGTCATGATTTCTAAACCATGAACACTTCTGTCCAAGGTTTATTTGTAAAGTGGCAAACAAATGAGACCCTCACTCTGATATTAACTGACATGACAGTAATACTAATTATAATTTTGATTTGGCACATTTGTAATTACGGTACTGTGGTCACTGATTAATTGGTTATGCCAAGAAAGGAAAAAAACCCAACAGGGACTGTCAGTCACATCTTCTACTAAGTAGATCTCTCAAACTGGACATTTCATCCATTAACATCATGGTTCCCATTTCCACTATCTGCTTCTCTGACATTACTTCTTTTTTTTTTTTTTTTATTTGCACATATGGTTGCAGAACATAATTGTGCTGAGATCTCTTATTTGTTTTCAAATCCATGAATTGGTTTCTTGCACCTTCTGTTTTACATCCGAAGTATACAAAAACTTCATTAAAAAAGAAATGAAATCAAGTGGTAATAAAGTAGCATCATCAGGTGATTTTTCCACACTTTCATTAGGGACTGTTATTGCAATGTCCTCTGTAACTAATTACTGTGTTGTTGGTGTTAAACCACTTCTGCTTTAATTTCTTAATTTCTACAACCTGCCTAATTCTGGCAGGACACAGAACTTCCTTCTAGCATCCACTTGTCTCCTTTGGTTACACCTGATAAGGCTTCATTGAGAATAAAAATACAACAGCCAGCGGTGGCAACATTCCCACGCATCAGTGTGTGGTGGCGATGTGCCTGGTACCTCATGATACTCTCCCTCTCCCTTGTGTTCTCTGTCAGTACTCGGACTGCCTGCTGCTAAACAGAGCAGTTTAACAACCCTCCCAGCATCCGTCCTCGCTAAATGATTCAAATGCTTTAGCACTTCAAAGTGGAACCAAATGTTCCATTTCAATGGCTCCTTTAAAGGAGACTTTGCCGCTAATGACACAGTGTGACGGTGGGCTCCAAAGCCCACAAGCCAACTGCAGAGCGCACAAGGGTGGGATGGGTAGAGGTTGTTGTAAAAATCTTCACACATTTTATTAAAACTACCCTGCAAGATATGTCAACATAACCTGCTTCAATGCATGCTGTAATTCGAACAGTTCACAATGCTTTTAGCAAACAGCTCACAGACATCCATTTTGAGCTGAATAAAATTAAAAGTTTATCAGCATAATAGCCTGCACAGAATCATTAGCATTTATTACATCTGAACTCAGCGTGTAAAACTCTCCTCTCCTTTCTCCAGAATCCTAAACAGTACATTAACAAAGAAAGTCCTTATAAACACCCTAAAAATGAAAAGAATATTATGAAAGCCTTCAAACTATAAAGATATCTTTTTAAGGCATGGCTCATCTTCTTTTGGTTTATAATACTGACTACAGATGATTAAAGCGTATAAATGTATTTACAACTCGTTTAGATTTTGTTTCTGCAGCTCCTGTGGAGATAAAATGAATTGCCACATTATTATAAAAAAGGAAAGTTTAAACAATCACCTTCCACAGATGAATCATTATAAAGCTGTCATGTGCATTTGGGTTAGTGTTTGTGTTCAGGATGTATCACGTGTATTGATTTTTCAAGGAAATAAATGGTTTAATTACTGTCATTATGTATGCTGCGCTTCTACTGCAGGGGTTCCTGCTGTGCAGCTCTCTTAAGATGCATCCCACAGGATGCTTTTACAATGCAAAGATGATGTTGTGTTGCCCCATCCTACATGTATTATTTATCTTTATGTAAAGGGATACTCTGAGCATGGAGTAATGGTGCAGGAAATTCCATTTACAGCCTTAAACGCTAATTTTGAAGCATATGTTTGTACATGGGCTCAAAACTAATATATGGAAAGCAGCGCTGTACATGTAAATGTAACCGAAAGCCAGCTTTTAAATATTTGCTTGAACTCTTCAGAAACAGTGTTAACTTTGATTTGAAATGATCCCAGCTATGATCAGTCTAAGGCTCTGGTGGGATTTCTACACCATCTGCTGAAATGAGGTTACACAAAAAGGCACTTTGCAGTTTAGCATTAATGCAACTTGAGTAATTAATGGAGCCTGGATTCCTGAGAGGGTTCACCATGTCACTGTGCTTTGCAGCCAAGTCATAAAGGCATACGTAAATTGTTCACCTCTGCAATTTTATTAAAATGTTTAAATTTCAAGACTTATTTGCTTTCAAAAAAAAGAAAAACTAATAATAAAGATATTGTTGCACTCATAAATTGCCACATTTCCTCTCTCGTAGACACGGGATGCTTTGGGAAAGTTTGTGAAGAAAGCCATTGTGCACTACAGAGATGACCTGGATCTGCAAAATCTGATGGATTACATCCAGAAAGAGGTGTTCTGGCTACTTCCAGTTTTTTTGAATGGCTGTGTTCGTATCCACATCATAAACGTCTTCTGGACACACATTTTGACTTAGTGAATATGTCTGAAGACTAAACCAAATACAAAACAAAAAAAAACAAACAAACAAACAAAAAACATCACAGAGCTGTATGTTTTATCCTCATTTATTTTTGCCTTGATTAGGATTTTCCACATGAGCAGCTTCATGTAAACATACACTTCCTGCAACCCTGCGGGTCTCTTCATGTGATATTCCTCTTCCATCTGTACATACTGGCATAACTGTGAGCCCGGGTTTTCCCTCGGGAGAAGCCCAGACTAGCAGGATGAACAATTTTTCTAAATATACATGTGTGTTGTGCTTTCCACTCTCTCTCCTTTAGTTTAAATGTTGTGGGTGGAACAACTACACAGACTGGTCATGGAACCTCTACTTTAATTGTACGGATGAAAATCCCAGCTCCGAGCGCTGTGCTGTGCCTTACTCCTGCTGCACTCCTGTTCCTGGAGAGGTGGGGTCTTTTCTACATAGTCTCATAACACATACCATGTGGATGAGTTTATTGGTAATAAACTCCAGGTTCTCACTGCAACATAAGTGAGAAATGTAAGTGAAATAAATAAGTGCTGTAAAACTGATACTTAGTTGTTGTAAGAGACAGCTGGGCCGGTGAGTCAAAAGTTTAGTTGATTTTTGCAAATATAAGAGATCAGACCAAGAAGATGCTTCCTAAAACTAATGGAATATTGATACGCAAATATTCATACACAAAGTTGTCTTTGTCTTAGGAGTACAGATGAACAGGGGATTTCAAGATTCTTCTCAAATGCATACAAAAAAGTCACTGACATGCTGTTAGACATATTTGGATAAAGAGCACTTGGAAAGGATTTGCATATGACATAGAACCCAATATCATTAAATGCTTCAAGGAATATGGAAGAATTTCAGTCATCACTGATCAACAGCCAAGCCACGTGTGGACAAATTTGCTCACTGAAAGGTCACACAGTGGTCACTGAAATAACTTGAAACTGACAAGAGTAATAATAATTAATAATTCAAATCAGAAATCAGACATTGCTTTTGAATTGTGGCTCAACGGGATTGTTTTTAAAACAAATATACCTTGAAATAAACACTGAAATGTTTATTTCAAGGTATTTACATCTGAATCTGACACACAATTCAGAAGATAGCTTTATTTGTAATAAAATCCAAAATTCTTAGGTGAGCAAAAGCTTTGGAACATGTGACAGACAGGTGTTTGTTGTTGCGCAGGTATGTTCTTTTACATTAATCATCCAAAACAATGAATAGAGCTGATTATCTGCTCTCAGCTGGGCTTTGCCTGTCCAGAAAGCATTTATAGTTACTAGAGTAACCATCATAAAAATTAGAGAGCTGTCTATAGGTGAAAAACAAGCAGTTGTGAAGCTGAGAGAAGATGGAAAATCAATCAGAGCCATTGCACAAACACTGCCCATAACCAGTACAACCATCTGGAATGTCCGAAAGAAGAAAGAAACCACTGGGGTTTTTTTTAAGTAACGCACATCAAACTGGTAGACCGTGGGAAATGTCAGAAGTTCGTGACAGAAACATTGTGAAAGTTTTAAAGGAGAACCTTAAAACAAGTGTTGGCGACATCAGCAACAACCTCCAAAGAGATGGGGTAAAGGTATGACAATCTGCTGTTCACAGAAGACTTCATGAACAAAAGTACAGAGGCTGTGCCAGAAGATGGGCAAAAACAACAGGAAAGCCAGAGTGGAATTTGTCAAAAACTACAGAGACAAATCGCAAACATTCCGGGACAAAGTTTATAGACTGATGTGAAAAAGATGGCCTTTTACCAAAGCGATTGAAAGGCTAAAGTTTGGAAAAAGGATCTGCTTAGGTTAAGCTGTGAAGCACAATGGAGATCACATCATGGCTTGGATGACTTCTTCTGGGATGGGCTCATTAATCTTCATTGATGATGTAACACATGTTGGCAGCAGCAAAATGAACTCAGACGTGTACAGAAGCATTTTGTTTGTCAATTCAAAGAAAGATGCAACCAAGCTCAGTGAAAGATCCTTTATCATGCAGTGGAATAAAGACCCCAAACGCACTGCCAAAAGAACAGAGTAGTTCATCAGGAGCAAGAAGTGGATGATGTTAGAGTGGCTAAGTCAAACTCCAGATCTAAACCCCACAGAGCATGCATTTTACCAGCTGAAGAAGAGACTAAAGGGACTAGAGCCCCAAAACAGCTGAAAGAGGCTGCAGGGAAATCCTGGAAATGCATCTAAAAAGAAGAATGCAAACCTGTTGACATTTGGTGATGTCAACGGGTCACAGGCTTGATGCTGTGGTTGCAAACAAAGGATTTGCAACTACAAATTAAGTTTCAATCTGTTTTTTGCTCACTTAAAAATGTAGTGTTTTGTTACAAATAAAGCTATCTCCTGAGTTGTTCATCAGATCCAGATGTACATACCTGGAAATAAAAGCTGGAATGCTGATCTTTTGTCTCATATTAATCTTTTGATGTCCAACCCAAATGTTTACAGCAAAAATAAACCGGCATCACTGTTCCAGTACTTTAGGAGGGGAGTTCTTTAAGCTGAAGTGTTCTATAATTTGTAATCTTGCAGTCAGCCTGACTTTTAAAAGGGTTAAAAGTCATCACCCTGGTTTGGTATCAGTGTTCCCCACACTGAACATGGAGCAGAGAAATAAAAGCAGAGTTGTCTGAGGAGATCAGAGATAAAAGTATAAGGAAGCATATTCAAGGTAAAGGCTATAAGACCATCTCCAAGCAACTTGATGTTCCTGTGACTACAGTTACAAATTTCTTCAAGAAGATTAATCCACAGGACTGTAGCCAACCTCACTGGATGTGGCTGCAAGAAAAAGATTGAGAATCTGAAGTGACAATACAGATCAAAGAACCCAGGACAACTTCCAAAAAATGAAATCCAAAAGTAAAGGTACATCAGTGTTAGCTCAATTTCCAAGGAACCAAAAAATGAACCATTTAAAAAATAAAGACTGTATCTACTTATGAAACATGGGAGGTTTGATCATGATCTGGGGCTGCTTTCCTACGTCTGGCCCAGGTGACCTTCCATAAGCCCTGATCTAAATGCTACAGAACATCTGAAGAAGTTCTGAGGAGTGGGCCAAAATACCTGCGTACAGGTGCAGAGATCTTATTCAGAGTTACAGAAACCGCTCGATTGCAGTGATTGCTTCAAAAGCTGGTGCAATAAAATATTAGGCTGAGGGAACCAACTCATTTCTCCAGGCCAGTTTCATTAGTTTTTTTTAATGATTCTGCTGAACCACAATTTAAAAGCAATATCTGATTTTCATTAGTCAGTGTTTAGTTAAATATTTATCATTAGTGTTGTCAGTTTCAAGTTATTTCAGTGGCTGTTGTGGGGATTTTCTTTTTTTAATGGAAGAGCACTAACAAATGAGTCCACATCTGTCTAACTATACTGGCAGTGGCTTAAGTTGTTACATTCACAAATGCCTCTTAAAACTTCAATGTGGGTTTTGGGATGGATTATCAAACAGACACATGTACTGTGATCATTTAATAAGTACTTCAGATTGTTAATGGAAGAAACAAAGCTCCATAAGACAGGGTCTGTGATCCTGTGGGGTTGTATTGGTGTCCTTGGTAAAGATAACTTCCACTTTTAGGACAGCAGCATCAATGAGATTTTAGAGCAAAATATCTTGCCTTCAAGACCACCCCTTGGGGACTTCCGTGCAGTTTTCAACAAGGCAATGCAAAAGCACGTTGTGAGCAAATTACAAAGGCCTGGCTGAGGAAGAAGGGGCTGCAAGTCCTGGACTGAGCTGCCTGTAGTCCTGACCTCTCTGCACTACAGAAGGTGTGGAGAATTTGTAATGCAGCATATACTCATGGACTTCTTAAGACAGGTTTAACTGGAGGATGGGAAAAAACAAACAACCAAAAAACAACTCCAACACTGTATATCCCTTTTAAGTTTTATTACAATTAATATTTCAAAGTATGCATTATCATTTTTTCTTTTTGTAATCATTGTCCCTACCTTTCTGACCTTTCTGATTTCACTTTATAGATAAACTGATACAATAGAGTTTCCTTCATGTAGATTAAAAAAAAAAACAAAAAAACAGAGGGCAAGTTAAATCTAAGACCCCATCATTCATGCTAATGTATAAGATTTGTTCAAACTGTTCTTATGCTGTTCTCATTCTTAATACATCAAGAGACAATCATTTAATCAGAGATCATTGAAGAGGGCTGAGACTTGAAAAACGGTTATTCTGTGAAACAACATTCATGTAAAATAATACCAAAAATGACTACCAATCAAGAGATCACTTAATGTCAATTATCTGAAATATAACCATTATATATAATGATTCTAAAAACACTTAAATTTAAAAAAAATGATCAGTGCCATGGATGCTGAAATCCAACCAGTGTTGCACAACTGTGATAAACAACACTTGTTTTTAATTGTTAATGGATATGTACTGTTGTTAAAACAGAAGTTGATCTTGCCTGAAGGCAACAACAGCAGGTTTATCTGCAGGGAGAAACAGCTGGGGTTTCCGAGTTTATAACGCTGCCACTCACACAACTGCCCCGATAATATTAGAGCACTTTCCTGCAGAATGTTTGTTGAACAATTTAAAATGCTTTTTCTTTTAGTCAGAAGTTACATCAGGTAAGTTTGAAAACTGTGTAAAATATCTATGAGGGAAAAAATGGTCTGATTTTTAAATTATTTTTTAAACTGGCTAAAAAACAAAATACCATGTGTTAAAACTGAAAAAAAAGTAACATACATTCTTCAAAAATAAAATGTCTTTGACACTGGTTGCATCAATGGTTAAAAATGTCACAATTTCAACATTTGATGCATCCTCTTTAGAAGTACTTTAGCTCTGAAATACATGTTAAACTACATGTACATCTATATGATTCATGAAAACATGAATATGTGCCTTTACACATTTCTACCACCATACAACTGTCAATCTCCTGACTCAGAGGCACAACTTGAGAGCCCCAACAGAGAAAACGCTAAAGAGTTCATGTTGCACTGTCACACTAGTATTGATCCACCATCATGCTACAAGGACAACAGATCACAGCAACCTTTTCCAACATGGGTGAAAAAATCAATTAATTAAACAACAGGAGAGCTGATGCAGTGCTGCAATCTGCTGGTAGGAGCATGCAACTTCATAGCACATCTGCATGTCAGACTTCAGGACTAAGCAGTCTTCCTTGTCACATCTAATATATGCAACTGAATTGTTCCCTTCCTGTCTGCATTCTCCCACTTTCATTCAAAGTCCTTACCATCCTCAGCTCTCCCTTAGAAGAGAAATATTTTATCAACATAAAGTAACACTAGCTGTGTTCAAAAAAGAAAAAGCACAAAGACCGTCTTGAGAACATTTTTTTTATTGTGTGTGATGCTGAGGTGGTGGTCAGTTTCATCTTTTATAAACTCTTGCACTCTCTGTCATCTTTTTCCTCGCCTCTACTCATCTGGCATCCAGGCAGTGGTCAACACGATGTGTGGTTTTGGGGTTCAAACTCAAAAGTACCTGGATGCAAACAAGTCAATCTACCCAGTGGGGTGCGCAGACCGAGCAGTGATGTGGATCGAGTCGCATCTGCTGCTAGTTGGGGCTCTCACCCTGGGTCTGGCTTTGCCTCAGGTAAATCCACTCATGCATGTACTCAATGCAGGTTGTGCATTAGCCAACACGGCAAATCTCAGCCTCGAACAAAATCTCCCAGGTACTAGTGAGGCCATCAAAAGTGGCTTGTTGGATTAAGAAGTGTAGTGATCAATATATTGAGTGAACATATTCCCTTTAAGGCAGACTTACAGTACATGGATGGATTTGGATGTTGCAGCAAAGTAGTACAGGAACACTTCATCATTTAGGATCATCCACCAATCCTGATATCACACCAGACCATACACAAACAAATGTCAAACTGAAAGCTTCCTACAAATCACTCTTCAAGTTACACCTTCTCACATTAAAACACTTTTTTACTGTGAACAAAAGAAAAATAAACTGAAATAAAGGAATTCAATAAAGGGGCAATTGTTCATTTGAGACCGCTGAGAAGGACGTTATTTGAAATGGAGAGCTAGATGGAAATAACTACGCACTATGGAACAATGTGAGTTTAACTGCACATATAACTCATTTATTACTTTTTAGTGCATGTTATTATGCCACCTAAGTGGAAGGCAGTGCGTGGTAATGTAACATAAAATGTCTAAAAGGGGAAGACAGAAAAGATTCGCTCCCACACACAAAGGACGGCTGCACATCACACATTA
This sequence comes from Zenarchopterus dispar, assembly GCA_028564865.1. Classification (NCBI taxonomy): domain Eukaryota; kingdom Metazoa; phylum Chordata; class Actinopteri; order Beloniformes; family Zenarchopteridae; genus Zenarchopterus; species Zenarchopterus dispar. The sequence continues at coordinate 15,453 of JAOWBL010002189.1, forward strand.
AATCCCAAAGCAATAAATGCTTTTAATATCTGAAGTCAGTAATATCTGAAGTCAGTCTGTGAGATTGACCGTGAAATCAAATTAGCACTTATCAGGAGTTGTCTCTAAGTAATTAGTCCACTTATCAAAATGAGGTACTATCACATGACATTCCCACATAACATGTCACCAGATCTTTAGCTTGATCTCACACACTTTCATCTGTCTGATTTGGTCCCCAGTGATTCTGCTAAGAGGAAAGCTTGTGAAATGGCCAAGAGTCTTGTCAGAACGAATATATTACTATTCTGATTGCTTTTATCCGTGGCAAATGTGATAGTTATGTTCTCTTTTTTTCAGCTTATTGAGTTTGTTTGTTTAACAAGTCTGATCAGTCAATTAATTACTGAGAGGCCCAATTAAAAACTGATTCAAGTCTGGCTAGTCTGTGATAAGGAGCATTTCACAATCAGCTCTATTGCAACTAATATGCATTTAGAGTGCTTCGGTGCTGTAAATAGGATTTTATAATTATTCCAAGTGATTCATTCTAATCAGTCCCTCCCAGTTTCAAAATATTTCCTCTCAGCATCTTTCTCAGGGATGTCGAGATGCTCTGCAGAGACTGCACAGTTGCTAAGAGTCTGTTCTTTAATCTAAAGTGACTGCTTCTGTCCTCTAGATTGCAGGCATCGTGCTCTCCCAGATCCTGATCTCTCAAATACAAGATGAGATTACCTCAGCGTTTTGAGAGTAGAGGCAAGAGAAAGGAAGAAAAGACCTTGCACTACTTCATTCAAGCCTTCAGACCAGAGCAAGAGCATCTTCAGAAAAGAAAAAAAAAACCTGCTGTTGTATCACTGCAGTGTTGAGAGTATACACTCACCGGCCATTTCATTAAGTGCATCTGCTGAACAGCTCATTACTGCAAATAACTAATCAGTGAAATCACACAGCACCAGCTCAGTGCATGTGCACGTGAATGTGTTCAAAAACTTTAAATCAAGCATCACAATGAGAAAGAAAGATAACTTTAAACATGACAAAGTTGAACATGGGTCCAGATGGGACCAAATAATTTAGAAATTGCTGATGTGGTGGGATTTTTCCATGAGCAAGCATCTCTAGCATTTACTGAATGGTCCTTATCCAGCAAGTGGCAGTTCTCTGAGCAAAAATACCCTGTTGAGGCCAGAACTCAAAGAAAAGTTTGGCTGGTTTGAAATTATAAAAAAGCAACAGTAACTCATAATACCACTTGTGGCAACTGAGATATATAGAAGACCATCTTTGAGCACACAATATAATATGCTAAAGGCAACAACATTTGAAGATCAGAAAACTGTTGGCTAGTCTAATAAAGACTTCAGTTCCTGCAGTGACATCCAGATGATGTCATAATTTGGCACTTACAAAATAAAATGACGGATCTTTCCTGCCACGCATCAATAGCTGGCTGATAGTGATGGATGTTTTTCTCAGCGCTCCTTATGCTGAGTACCAACATAGTTTCAACTGAATGCCACAATCTGCTTGAGCATCATTACTTACCATGTCCATCTCCTCAAACCCAGTGATAACTACTTCCAGTAAAATATTGCACCATGTCACAAAGCTCAGTTCTCTCAAAATGTTTATTGAGCACAACAGTGAGAAGCATGACAGTGAGATCTCTCTCCTCAAGTGGCCTCCAGTCACCAGATCTCATCTAGCATAGCAGGATGGGCTGGAACAGGAGATTCATGTCATACAGTAGATGTGCAGCAGATAAATAAAGTATGTGACACTATCATCTGCACGTGGACCAAGATCTCTCAGGAATGTTTTTAGCAGCTTGTTGAATCAATCCCATGAGGAACTCCAGTCAAAATGGGATCCATCCCAATACAGACAACATCTACTTATTGAAGTAGCTGGTGAGTGTATAGCATATTTATGTGCCATTGGCTTTGGGCACAAAGGTGTGATGCACTTTATTTTGTTAAATAGAAAAATCACATACAAAATTCTGAATATATATTTATTGATTTTGACAATGTTTTCTTTTTATTTTCTATCGAAAACTGCATGGTTTCATATTTAAATGTGACATATTTGCTAATAAAATTAAGTTTATAGATACTCAATGTATTAGGCCAAAGTCACCAGGATGTAAAGTTTAATAGAGTTCTGTCTAAAAAGAAAAGAAAACAAAAACAGGTGGAAGGGGTCAAGGCACAAATCATGAGCAACCAATGTTTGACTTAAAATCATAGCTTTAATAGAAATGCAACTTTGTTCTCTTTAGTAGTGTTAGTTACAAATTTAAAATGCAGAACCCCTGTTTATTTAATAAACAAAATCATTTTTAATAATAAAACTGCAGAAATCATAAAAAATCATCTTAGTTCCAATCATTTTAAGAATCCAAGTGTCTGTAATTATAGACTTCATATTAATGGCACATGTTAACCTTTTCCTATATCACTTTTATGTTAGCCATTCTAAATAAGTGTCTGTCAAATGTATTTAGTATCAGATGTCTTATTTCTTCTGTTAATGATTGTAATACATATCTGCTTCTAACAATAATACAAACAAGAATGTATCCCCTTATGCAATCTCCAACCCCAAATATTGTCTATACTTTAATTCTTAAGGTTAAAAAAGAGGAACAAAAAAAAAAAAAAGACTTCTTTATTTTTCTTTTACACATCCATGTAAGCTTCCTCTATACCTGATTCTGTATTTTGACAATAATATGCTTTATTTATTAAATCCACACATAACTTCTTTAGCACTTCTGGAGATTTCAAACAAAAAAAAAAGTACATTTTCTGAGGTGAAAAAATAGGGACAAAACTGCAACAGGATAGGATAGCATAAAGAAAAATAGTATTAAGGTAAAAAGAATTTGAATTTACAGATAACTGGAAATTTTATTGAGATTATTTTATAAACTTTGATACATTTATATATTTTTCAACCTTTTTTTTTTTTTAATGATTTGTAGCTAAATAATTTGGGGCAGTCGAGACATGAAATGTTCATTTGATAATGAAATACTCCCAGCTGATATATAGAAGCTTTCTGGAGCAGAACATTAGAAGATCCGATTGGTTTCCACATCTGAACTGTTCGCGCAGCTTGCAGGTTTTCTCTAGTCGTGAAGAGCTACAGCTTTCTGCACCAGGCGCTGGGTCAGAGGGGAGCCACGCCTGATGGAATCCCGCTCCACCAGGAGACATCTGCGGAAATTCAGCAAAACACCAGCCAGATTCAGAGATTAAAGGCCAAAATGCTAACTTGATCAACAATGAAAGTATGCCGACAGAGAATTTCAGCCAGATGAAGGGAGCATGAATAGAAGTTGTGTTACAAGTGCCAAGAAAGGCAGATGCAAAAAACTGGAGCAACAGTCCCAACAGAAACTTAACAATCATGACAGAATCCAGCTACTCCAATAATCCCACGTCTGTAATCTGTCGCATTGTTTCTTACACAGGTCATACAGAAGTGAACACATATTTTTTTGGTAACCTTAACCCTTTGAGCTCTTTGAAACAATGCTTAATGTCTGCTGATGTGATCAAAATAAAAGGATTAAAATAAAAGCAATTGTCACACGTCAGCCTGCTTGCATTTAGTATGAAAAGTATGATAAAAGTAAGAAAATAATATTCTGGACAGATTTGTTGGTACAACCAAAAACATAAACTAACCTAATTATTTGACCGTATTAAGACAGGAGTTCTTATTTTTATTGAGTAATTTGGCCCTTTTAATGAGGAAAAAAAAACAAAACTAGCCAATGTGTAGTTTGGCATCATTGTGTCCACAACACTGAACATAGAATAAGAAAGGGAGATAAATGTCTGATGAGCGCTCAAAAAAAAAAAAAAATTATAATCAACTACTACATGTTATAGGTAACAGCTACAGAACCATTTTGAAAGCAGCTTCATGCTCCTCTGACTAGAGCTGCAAAAAAGACTATAGCCAATCTCACAGTGTTGCCGCAAGGAGAAATACAATCCTAAATTGATCATAAGGATAGAACAGATAGTAGACAAAGAGCCATGGAAAACCTCCAAAAAGCATCCAAGCTGAACTCTCAAGGTCAAACCGTATAAATGTCTGATCTCAGCATCGATCGCCTTCTGAACAACAATCAGCTGCACAGACGGAGACCCAGGAGAACTCCACTTTCTTCTAAAATGTTTGTTGATGAGCCAAAGACTTTCTGGGAACATGTCTTCTGGATTGATAAAACAAAACTGGAGGGTTTTTTTTTTTGGTCAAGTAACAGTAGCTCTATGTTCACAGACGGAGAAACGGAGCTTTCAAAAGAAAGGCTACCAAACACACTGTGAAATACGGAGGATACTTGATTTTATTTTGGCGCTGCTTCACTGGATCTGGCATGAGGGACCTTGAATTTGTGCAGAACACAATGAAGTGTCAAAGACTATTGTGGCATTCTAGAATAAAAACACACTGTACTTCTCAGAGTCAGGGAGTTCAGTTGCAGTCAGAGGTCATGGGTCCTCCAACAAGATCATGACCCCAAACACACAGCTGAAGCACCAAAGATGGGCCGTTTAAAAACACTTCACTATTCTTAAATAACACTTGATCTTAATCCTGCTGAACACCTGAGAAAGCTCTGAAACAGCTATTGTGAAGGATTTAATTGAACAGTACTTTATTAACCCCCAAAGTGAAATTATACTTTTGCAGTAAAGTCTGCCATTCACTTTTATTATAAGAGGTACTGGAGATATAAATTTCCTCAAAGAAGAAAGGCACTCTTCATAACTACAGCAATTTACTCAGAAGATCATCAAAATACCTGCTGGCAGTAATCTCATCAAGATTGAGGGGGGAAAGTATTGATTAACAGTGAATAAAAAGGTGACATAAGATTCAGGTATTTTCAGTCACAGGGATAAGAATCGGTAGAGGGCAAAAGTCTAGCTCTGTTTAAAGAGCAGGGATTTTTCTATGTGTACTTTCCACATCTCAGGGCAGTCAAGAGTGTGGACTCAAGAATACAAATGAATGAAATCAAGAGTGTATTTGTCCTAAAAAGCTGTGTTTGGACAACTGAGATCAATCCAATAGTAAAGTGAGTGACACCAGAAAGTGTTAATGTTCCACCATCAGTAGATCACTGAACAGCAATGCTATGAAGCGCAGGGCCCATGAAGCCAGTGCTCTCCTGAAAAAAATCAACCCTGCATCTCCAGTCTGCAAAAAGGGCTTACTAAAACCAAAACCGACAGAAAGCATCCCGTCAATGAAGTAGTTAGTAGGCCCACCAATGTCTGGACCCGTTTTGTTGCCATGTGCATAAAATCTGACAGTAAAAACAAGGGTTGGTACATTATTTTCCCTGAATGTCCAGTCCTTAATTTTCCCAAAAGATAACATATACATTTTTATTTTTCTCAACTGGATGCAAAAGAAAACTTTAAAGTGTTTACAGGCATTTTAGCACAACTCTAATTTCTCACCAGATCACAACATACAATGCACAGTGAAAGTGTTCAGACCATTCAGTGTTTTCCACAGTTATTAAGTTTTGGATTAAAAATTGGCCACAACTATAAAATGGCTTCATACTCACAATCCCTAACCTTTGTAGGTGAACCAAGTGCAGGAACATACAAAAGAACAGCTGAGTCACTAGAATCATCCAAAAGATACTTCATGTAGGTAAAACCAAAAAGTATAAATTTAACCCATTTTGAATAAAAATTTAAATAAAACCCCCTTTAAATAAAAATGAAAAGCTTTGAAAGCTTAATATGTTCTGTAAAAACACAGATAATGAAGGTCTAATATAACAGGTCATCCTGTACTTGGCTTGAAATTCCAGTTATACATTACCTTCCCAGTTTCTGATGACGCTTATTCTCCGACTTAATGGCTGCATGAATAAGCAGCTGATTGAAAAGATCCCTCTGTAATAATAACAGATAAAGCCATTACTAAACACAAACCTCTCCAACACTAAATGTCTTTCAAGTATTTAAATTATACTGCATTAAGCTTTGAGAGGTGTCCTTAACTCCGAACATAAAATACATGAGATCCACAAGCACACCGCAAAGATTCATTATTTATACGGTGGTGCACTGCATTCCACAGTCAAACACCACAATATGTGAAATGTATTACTCATATCAAAAAGAAGTTCAATTTCAAGGCTATTTTTTTCAGTAGAATGAATGAATAAAGTAAGTAAAAGTTAAATTAATTTACTTTGACTTTCATGTCTTTGCAGACACTACGAACCCCAGATATGGCATCCTTTTCCTCATCGACTTCATTTTTGAATATACATCTATTTTTGCATTTCAGACCTGCAAACCACTGTGAAAACAAATTCCATGGGTGATTCGGTGCTCGTGAGGAGACAAAAGAAAAAAAAATTGATGTCATTTTAAAGAGGTGATGTGAACAGATGGAAGCATCCATGAAAGATTGAGCCTTTGAAGAACAAAGATGGGTAGAGAAGCTCCACTTTGTCCATAAAAGCATGAGAAAACCATTCCAATGTTTAAAACAATGTTCCTGAGAGAAAGAATGAAGGGGATTTAGATCACTGCATAATTCAAGGATAGTGAAGGAATTTCTGTATGCAAGGCACAAGACTGCAAACCTAAGCTGGATGCATGTGATCTTAAGTCCCTCAGACATCACCGCATCGATAACTATCATTCATCAAGAACCAATATAGCTTCATAGGCAATAGATTAGTTCAGGAAACTTCTGTCAAGCACTACAACATCTATCTACAATCTACAATCACAAAAGTCACTTAAAAGTTTACTTTGAAAATAAGGAGCCTCATGTTAACCTTGTCCAGGGGTACTGGAGGCACTTCTGGCCTATGAGACAACTTGAATGGATCATCTCGCAGTGGAGATGTGTTGTGATCAGATAAGCCAGTATTCCAGATCTTTTTTCAAAGAAGTGAGTCTATTGTGTGCCTTGGACTAAAGATGATCAGGACTATCCAGACCGTTATCGGCAAAAAGTCCAAAAGCCAGGACTTGTGATGCAGAGAAAACCCTGCAGCCTCCAACACCACATCTTTTCCAGGCATGCCTGAGAAAGTTGAAAATCGGGGGACTGGACTGGCCTGCTTACATTCCTGATGTGTCTCCAAGAGATGCTGCGTGGGGAGTTTGGAAATAAAACATATGGTAACAACAAAATAACAACTGACATGCTTCATTGCTTGGTATCATCAGTGTCAGAATGCCTTAAGTGAGGTGAGAAGGGATGGGGAAGTTTGGTTGCAAAATAAGGTGAGACAGTAAATGTAAATGCAAAAATGCATTCATCCTAACAAAAAGAGTTGAAGGAAAAAAAAAAGAAAAAAAAAGGATGATGAAATATATTGGGTTCACACTATCTGCAAAGACATAAAAGCCTGTGTATACATGTTTTACCCCCTACTTTCCATATTGTCCCAATTTCTGATTGGAGCAGTGGATTTGTCATATTTCTCCATCTTTGTGAACCTTACCTGTGCATCGCTGCCACCTATATCTGTCATGCGGTAGCGTAAGGGGTACAAAAGCTTCACAGTCTGGTCGTAGTTGCCCTGCCCATACTCAATCATAGCCTTACACATGGGTATGCCTACACTGCCCGCAACCTGATACTGCTGATTGTCCCCCGGTTCCCTGCAAAGCAAAAACACTAGTTAAAAATATGAAATTAAAATCAAAATATCTTAAGTGAAACAAAGAGGACAATTAACATGTTAATCCTTCATAACTTCATATCATCAGTAAAATTGTGAAAATGAAATAAATCTACAAGAAAAGAACATTTCCTCGAATACACAATGGCATTAAAGCATTTTTCCTCTGAGCTATGAAAGCTTTGGACACCTAAAAAAGGATTCACTTCCCTGTGAGGTTAAATATTCCAGACTGTTGTGGAGCTGTCATGGATCAGCAAGTGTTCAGGATCTCTGACTTTGGCCATAAAAAGGTACATTATAACAGAAATATGTATTAAATAAACCTGCTGTACTCCAAGTCAAAGTAGTAACAGTGCTGTGGTGCATGTAAACAATGGACCTAAAGAAGAGCACAAACAAGTCTCCAGCTCGCTTGATGATTCAAAGCAGAGCCTTGCCAGGAAGAACTTTTCTGTTTCACACACTAGAATTAACATTTAATGCTATAAATAATTTACAAAAACAAGGAGGAGGAAAAAAAAAAAAGAGAGACAACCATTTGCGATGGCAACTTTTTTTGTGGTATATAAGCTACAGAAAATGGAAGAGCACTGGCTGTTCTTGGTCAAGAAACCCGAACATTATAACCTCTGAAATCCACAGAGACAGCAGCTTCTGGTACATCATCTACTGCAGAGGGAAGACCCCTCTCCCCACCAGAGAACACAGCTCTTTCTAGCTGCAGTCATTTTCTGTCTCCCATCCCACACTAAGCCTTGTTCCTGTCTTCTTTTACATAAGGCTTGTGTTGCACTTACGTAAGTCTGACAATGTGTTGAGGTGCGCAGTGAAGTTAAAAAAAAAGGGGCGGAATTAACTTAGCCAGCTCCTGGAGGCCTTCCAGGAAATGCTGAGTAGTTTTGGTCTCTTCAGCTCCGAGCAACACCATGAGGAAGTGGAGGTCATTAAACAAAGTCACATGATCGTCAGTGTGTGGCTGGGTTATCTGGAGCAACTCCCGCCAACGGTCCTTGACACACACACCTGCAAACATGCAGCAACAGCTAAGGCTGTCAGTTCCTTTCTAATACAGAGATGCAGTTATAAATTATGTATAAAATAGAAATCTTGTCAGAAATTCAGCTAATTATCCAGATTTCTGACATGGCACTTTTAACATCAGATTAATGACATATAAAAACAGACCTAACAGATCTAATCTAACTGGCAGTTTTGCTTTGAGACAAAAATCTCAGACGATCGTAAACCAAAGAGGAGACACAGATATCCAAAAATTCACTGGAATGGATGCTGGATCAAGTAGAATTAAACATGGATTAGGAACAGATGGATCTGAATGTTAAAGAGCTCCTCTATACAACCCCAATACCAAAGAAGTTAGGGCGCTGTATAAAATGTAAATAAAAACAGAATCCACTGATTTGCAAGTCTGTATTTAATTCCCAATAGAACATAAATGTTGAAACTGAGATATTTTGCCATTTCATGGAAAATATTTGCTAATTTTGAATTTGATGGCAGCAACACAACAAAACAAAAAAAAACTGGAAGTGTGATGTATATAATGTTGTAACATTCCATCCTCTTAACAACTGTTGTAAACATCTGGCAATTGAAGAGACCACCTGATGAGTTTTAGGAGAGGAATGTTGTCCCATTCTTACTTTATGCAGGGTTCTAGCTGCTCAACATTCCGAGGCCTTTGTGTCAGGATTTTTCGTTTCATGATGCCTCAAATGTTTTTTATTGGTGAAGGATTAGAACTGCAGGCAGACCAGTTCAGCCCCTGGACCCTTCTCCTGCGAAGCCATGCTGTTGTGATGGATGTAGTATGTGGTTTCGCATCGTCTTGCTGAAATAAGCAATGCCTTCGCTGAAAGAGATTTTGTCTGGAAGGGAGTACACACTACTCCCAACATGTACTTTCTCAGCATTGATGGTGACTTTCCAGATGTGTAATCTGCCCATGCCACAGACACTAATGCAACCCAATACCATTAGGGATGCAGACTTTAGAATGAAGCTCTGGCAAGAAGCTGGGTGGACCCTTTCCTCTGTAGTCCACAGGACACGACATCCATGGCTTCCAAAAAAAATTGATTAATTTGAGCACAGAACAGTTTGCCCATTTTGGCTCAGACCATCTTGAAAGTTACAGAGGTGGACTTGGGCGTGGATGACCCAGGTTCAATCCCCCAGGTTCAAAGAGGTGAGCTACTGTGGGCCCCTGAGCAAGGCCCTTAATCCCCAACTGCTCCCCGGGTACTGTTCAGCAGCTGCTCACTGCTCCTACTGTAACTAGTGATGGGTTAAAAGCAGAGGACAAATTTCCTCACTGTGGGACTAATAAGGGATTCTTAAAAAAAAAAAAAAAAAAAAAAAAAAAAAAAGAGATCTTAGGCCCAGAGAAGATGGCAGCATTTCTGTTTCTGGATCGTGTTCACATCTGGATCTTCTTTGCATGATAGAGCTGTCAGCTGCATTTGTTGATTTCACAGTGAACCGTGTCCACAGACATGGAAGAGTGTTCTTGACCTGATCAGTGATTTCCAGTATAGAATCACATCTGTTTTTAATTAGACCTTCACCCTTGTCCCATTCACACAGAGATTCCTCCTGATTCTCTGAATCTTTCAACATTATACACTCTAGATGGTGGGATTTTCAAATTTTTGCAATTTTATAGTGAGAAACGTTTTCCTGAAATTACACAATATGTTGATGCGGTTTGTCAGATTGATTAATCTCTGCCCGTCTTTACATCTATAAGGCTCTGCTTCTCTAAAATGATCCTTTTATATCCAGTCATGTTACGCACGTTTCCAATTAATTTGCCAAACACAACACCAGTTGTGTTTGATTTGTGCCAATGACTCCTGTAGCCCTGCTCCAACTTTTGAGAAGTCTTGATGTCATCAAATTCAAAATGAGCAAATATTTTCAATGAAATGGCGAAATGTCTCAGTTTCAACATCTGATATCTTGTTTCTCTTCTACTGGGCATAAAATATGGGTTTATGAGATTTGCAATTTGTTACGTTCCATATTCATTTACATTTTACATACTTTTTTGGAAGTGTGGGTGTCAAATTTTATTCGCAGTTGTAACCCCTTCTGATTAGCAACATGTCAACAAATATTGCAACATTATCTTCAGGCAAAATGGTCTATTTTCAAAAATCCCTATTATGAAAAGACATTTCCTAGATCTTTAATAAAAAATAAATAAATAAAATTCCAAATCAATGACATCTAAACTTTTTGAATTCCTTGTTGTCCCAGTGTCATACCTTCCATTTTTAATCTGAAGAGCATCGAACAGGAATCCACTATGTCCAGCATAGCTCCTGACGCTTTAGAGCGCTTGAAAATCTTAGGGAGATGACACACATTTTTATCTTGAGCATTACAAGACGTAAACTATAACAACCACATGTAATATTGCATGCAGATCAATTTTTCATTTGCAGATTTCCCAGACGTGAGTGATTAAACATTCATGAATTTCACCCTAACTTGATGCAACAATTTTTGACACTTTAAGCAGTAGTAAGCAACATAATAAAGTCCTCTTGTAAAGGCAGAGAACATGAAAGACTTCTGTTTTCACAGTGCTTCTCTGTCCTATTTTTAAATGTGTCTAAAAATAAAAATCAGCTTTGGCAGCTGACACCGCAATGAGTGAGGGTGGTTCTTTGGCTCTCAAACCATCACATGCATTCAGCTTCTGTTGGCTCACACTTAACCCTCCTGACTCATAACAAGCACAACTTGCCGCTTTCACCCAGCATCCCTTGTGTTTTTGCGCATATCCATGACTGCATGATCAAATTCAGACAAAATATGCGAGTAAAGTTGCAATGCAAACTCTGAAATGAAACCAACCTGAGTGTCATATATTTGCAGAGCTGCTTCATATTGCCCCTGTGGAAGAGGAGGAGGTGGTGAGAAAGACGAATTTCAATTATTTTTAAATTGATAGGTAAGCAAGGTTGATAAATTGTGTTCCACAGATGTGAGCTCAAATTATTCTTAATATAATCAACTCAAGGCTTCAAATTACCCATGGGGAATGATAAATACAAGTTCCACAAACACTTCTACTGCCAACGATTCACTTTCCTAGTAAAAAAAAAAAAAAGAACATATTATTCCTACCTTCTCAATAAGGTATAGAGCCCAATGCCAGTAGTTATGACTGGCCAGCATGTCTGATACCTGGAATTGAATATTACATATTTCAGTAACTGTATTTTTCCTTGTCCTGTGGGAAGAGGTAAATTGCAATTAAACTGAGTGCTTTCTGAATCTCTACAAAGCCAGTGTACCCGTCTGTGTCTGTCTGTGTACCTGATGTGATCAAGTACACAAACACCTTGCTAAGGCCCAGTTAAAGAAAGTACTGTACCTGCCAGTCTTTCTCTCTGCTCTCCATGAACTTTAAGCCTTTGTCCAGCTCTGCCTTCATCTCATAAACATGAGCTACAGAGTGGACAGACCAAGCGTCCTCGGGGGTCAAAGCAAGGCCCTGCACAAGAAAACAAAAGTTACACTGCCACACAGGAAATTGTTTGAGGACAAATGCAATCCAACTTTAAGCTTCTACACTTCTCTATCCCCCAATGACCCTCACGTCACAGCTTCTTTATATGCACGGCTCATTCAGTTGAGACGAGTCGACAAATTACTTGTCCAACTGAACTGACACAGTCCTCAGAAACACAGTAATGGCAACAGCTTGTACTGTGTACACAAGAGGAGGGTCTCACTTCCATCGCCACTTCCAAAGCCTGGTCATAGTATCGAGTCTCGAGGAGGCCAAAGGAATACAGTCCTTTCAGATAGCTGAGGGCAGAAAGAGAGAAAAACTCATTACAAAAGACTGGAAGGAAACAACTGCACTTAATATAGAAAGTTAAAAGAAAGCACACCCAAGGGGAGAAATCTCTCAGTAGGACCGTAAACAGCTGTATAACAGTCACATGTATCCGTGCAATGTCAAAAAAAAAAAAAGTTCCTCTTATAAGCCATTTGTCTCTCCTTATTTGCAGTGATCTTTTTTATAATATATAAGCTACTTGTTGAATGTGATGTTTCTTGCTCGACAGGAACAGAAACATAGGGTATAAATTTGATCAAATATGTTCATATTTCATAATTTCAAAGGTTGCATATTCTGTTTTCTTACCTGAACAAAGGCATGTGAGGTTTCCAGTGGGGGAGCACCCTGGCCACAGAATCCCTCATCGGGGTTTGGGTGCCCATGTAGAAGTAGGAATCATGGGAAAACTTGAGGGCCAGCATATCAGTAGGATGATCAATGAGTATGTCTTCCCATACTTCACAGGCTTTGGGAAAATTTCTGTAAGAAACAGCAGTCACTTTCAAAAACAAGCACACTTCTGAACAGGGATGAACTACACAGCAAGAATCACACAAGTCCCTCTGCTTTGTGATGGATTTAGAGGCCGTTACAAAGCTTTATCCTTCTTGACAATGTTGAGATAAAAATGGCTCCACAATGTTACAGGATATTCGACTATACCACTGGGAAATAAGGCACTAAAGATAAAAAAATACAAATATTCTTTGTCAGGCTGTGACTGAAATTTACATGTTTTCCTTGTAATATAACAGAAGAGCGTTGTTATTGTGAAGCATGTGATTGAATCACAGGGGGATAGACAAAAACAGAAAATTCATCATTTTTGTTTGATAAATAATAACAGACTTTGCTTCACATGAAAAGATGGCATTCTGCCACAAGCAACTCATTTCCTTTGGCACAGTGAAAATTCACATCCACCCCTAAAGGGGCCCATTACAGACCTCTCTTGTGACATACAAGATTAAATTTGTGGAAATGTCTCTCTTTGGGGAATAATATGAAACAGTTCGATATAAACAGTGAAACTATTAAGTATGCATGCGTGATTTCCTAAATTGTTTAAAAGTCCAGGCTTTTCTAAACTTTAATTACACATTTGCATGCTGTTGCAATCTGGATTCATCTTAAAGAGACAAGCTAAAATAAGAGCATTTCAGTTAAAAACCATTGACCATTAAAGCATTGAAAACTGCTGATCCCCAAACTGTAACTATGTCCTGTAAATGGTCAATCTTTAAATGTAGAACAGTCTGTATTGTAATTGCAGTAAATTAAAACAAGTTTATCTCCCAAAATGGTTATGTGTAATCGTGCAGCACTGCTGCTTTTGAGACCTTGATTTAAAAACCTCTAAATGAGGGTAATTCTTATATTCTCAGCTTTCCATATTCTTATTCAGTCCTCTGTTTCAACTGGATGCCATACACCAGCAAGCTTTTGGACCTGATCTTACCCACGAGAGAAAAGTTCCATAGCAGTGACGTGGAGCCTCTCTCGGGGAGAAATGTCCTGGCTCTTGGCGAGCTCCACTGTTCGCCTTACAGCACTGGCAAGATGCTCATTCAGTCGGATGCTGCTCGTTGTTGCAACCAGCTCCAGCCCCGTGCTGATCACGTGACCCATAACTAACAAAAACATAGACAAACCTTTCTTTTGGACTCTTCCGTTGACATGCACATGTAAAAAGTTCAGTTTTCACATTGAAGTTAATTATAAAGATGAGCAACCTTTGGCATCCATCTACATTAAATCAGTATTTAATATGAGATGACGTTAATATGAAAGGAACAATATGTAACAATGATAGTAAAAAAAAAAAAAAAAAAAAAAAAAAAGAGACGTGTATTGCAGGAAGATCTGCAGCTGTGAGCATTGCAGCCTGCTAGCTTCTCATCTCGTCTATGTAATACTGCTTTGTACCACAGGACAGCGTACTGATTTGATGATGTGTTTTGTTTGTATGTTGTTTTTTGCACTTAGCACAGACTATAGTGTCACCAATTTATGATCTCATTTCCACAAATCATTTGTATCAGATAACAGCACTGTGGATGGGAAGCCTGTTCCCACATGCAGCAAGGTGCATCTTTTAATGCTGGGCAAAACATCATGGTCTCAGCTTTAGTCTGCAGACTAATTAAACTTTCATTTCTTCCTGCTTCCTTTATTCATTTATTCTTAACTTTTAAAACATTTAACCTAGACTCCAATTGTCGTTTTAGTGCATGCAGGATTAACCAGTATTTACCAAAGTTGGGGTCGGCCGTCTGCAGAGCAGAAATGCATCCTTCTATTCCTCCCAAAGTTTCATCATTCTGCCATTTCACATACTAAAAGACAAGACAAAATTGGGATGTTGTTACATTTTTTTTCCTTTGTTCTTCTTAAAAATTAAAACTAAGTATCCTTTTGTAATGTGAAAGTTAAGCAGGTTACCTGTGTGAGTATGGCATCATACAGTTTGCATGCCTCATTACTGCTGGTGGAGAGAGTCAGACCCTCAGCTCTCCATGCCTGGAAGGATGCAGATATTACTACAACAGCAGAAATTGATGGCTTTTGACACACATGTTGCCGCAGGGCACTTTTTTTTCCTTCTTGTCTTTCAAGTCAGGTAGCTACATTCCCGAGCTGGCTGAATCACTTTAATGCAAAATGAGAACATGAGCAGCTGAATCCCACCCGCCATGTTCCCACCTCTGTCACCTCCATTAATCCTTACATAACTCTTATTGATCCCGACCGCACCTTCTTCTTTTTTTTTTTTTTTTAACAAATGCATAGAAACTGTCATTCCGCTTTCCATGAAATGTTTGCTAAAGTGTTTAACCGAGCTGCATCACTGACCTGACAGTCCCTGAAACTTGACGAGATCATTGTTGAAGTCCAGCTCACAACTTCACGGACTTTCGACTCCAAACTGCGTCGAATTTATGATCGGAAGTTGCCCGTTATCTTTACTCACTTTCACAATAAGTGCATGCGCAAAACTATTAAAGCTGGGTTTGTAGGGACAGAAAAGTTACATTATTTTCTTTATTAACATTCATAATGCGATGTGAAAACTTGAAAATTTTGCCCTTTGACTAGGTTTGTATCTTATGTGCTTTATTTTATTAACTGACCTAGTTTCTGAGGGGGAAAATGGTGAATCCACCTGTTTTACTCATTCCAGCTTGGTTACGGGAAAAAAAGCTGTTTTCATTTGCTCTGGAGGAGAAAAACATCCTAGAAGTCATGAAAGATTACCCCAGTGATCAATGATGAGAACAACATAAATACTGGGTCCGCACAGTAAAAAAAAAAATTTTATTGCTGAATTACAACCCCAGTTCTGAGACGGCAGCATAGATAAAAACGTGTAGATATGTGTAGATAAAAACAGAACGCAAGGATTTCCAACTTCATAAACCCATGTTTTATTCACCACAAAACACAAAAAACATGCTAAATGATCAAATTGAGGAAATGTATGAACTAAAAAAAGAAATAAAGCTGAGACTGATGTGTACCATTGGTTAGGCCTACAGCAAACTATCTTTAAACCAAAGTCTTTACTCATTTGGGAATTGAGGAGACAAACTGTTGGAGCTTTGAGAGAGGACTGTTGTAAACGTTTATGAAAGGTCTGGACTTCAGCAAAACCTTGCTTTAGTAATGAATGCAGTAAGCAATTTATCGTTGTCTTGCTGAAAGATGCAAGGTCTTCCCTGGAAAAGACATCTGGATGGAAGCATGTTACTCTGTAAATCATCCATGCCTTTCAGCATTGTTGTTTTCTTTCCAGATGTGCAAGCAGCCCATGTTCCCCCATACCAGATTATGTTCACACATGGCTTGTTCTTGGCATGATACATATTTAATTTACATTTGTAAATGGTAAATTATGTTTTTTGTCTTTATTTAAGTGTTCTTCAGCCCATGATTTCCATCACAGATGCCTGTTTTTAACTGAGTCCAGCCTGAAGATCCAGTGATCACAAGGATCTAATCTAGACCTCCAGCAGTGTCCCATGTGACCAAATCTGTCTTTTGATAAGATGCTTCAAACTGTAGATGATAAGATATTCAAAGTCAACATTACCATCAGAATTTGTGCAGTAACTCCTAGATTAAATTCTGTCTGTTTTTAGCTCTTAGAAAGTCTGCCTTTTTAGATCCTCATTTTATACCCACTCATGTCACCAACCTGCTGCAAATTAACCTAAATAGCTGCAATGTGTTCCTCCAGGTTTTTCTTTTTTGTTCTAAAGTTCAAACCTTTTTTGATGGATTATTTATTGTCAGTGCACATTTCTGTTCAGCAAAATTCTCTTTGACAACAGTCTTTTTGACAGATGAATATGGAATAAGGCATCATGAGACAAATATTACAATTGTCAGTAGCAGTAGTTGAATAAATAGGACATATTAAAACTGAATTCCAGGACTACTAAACTGGCTACTGATAAGCTGGGTGAAATAGTGCAGTTATGAATAAATAAATAGCAGGACCAGAGCAGAAGACAAATTGAGACAGTATAAACCAAATCTGAAAAATCCTGAAGGTTTGTTGTTTGACTGAATTTCCACTGAATGCAAAATGCAAGGTGTCAGCTCAGCTCAGACTTTTATCAGAGCCTTCACAGCTCTGGGGAAGAAGCTGTTCTTCTGTCTTTCTGTCAGTGCCCTCATGACCCAGAGCTTGCCAGAGGGAGGGTATCAGAGACATTGACCAGGGTGTGTGCCGTCAGACCTAATTTCCTCAGCTCTGTTTCTTAGCTGGGCAGAGTGGTATGTATGGATGGAGTTGAGAAGGGGGCACTGCTGATCTTTTTTGCAGTTCTAGTGATCTGCTGCAGGTGTTTTCCTCTTTTCTGAGGCACAGCTGGAGAACCACACAGTCTGTGTGGCCTTCTTCACCAGCTCCTTGCTGTTCCTCTGAGATGTGAACACCCAGCTACTTGAAACTCCTTACCTGTTCCACTTCTGACAACAGAAAGCAGAACGGATCCCAGCAAACTTCCTATTGCTGTCATCAAATTAAAAATAAGTCATTTTTCATGAACTTGTTAAAAGTCTCATTTGAACATTTGATATGTTTTCTATATTCTATTGTGAATAAAGTACATATTTATGAGATCTGAATTGTGTATTTATTTATATTTTACAGATTCCCAACACTTCAGAATTGAGGGATGCACACTACCAGTCAGAACTTTTAGAACACCTCAATTTTTTCCCCTTTGTTATTGAAATACATGCATTGTCTCATTGTACTTTGAGATGACATAAAGCCATAGTGCATAAAAAACTGACTTTCAAAAAGATAAAAGAAATCATAGAATCAATTTATAAACCAAAATAAATTCTAAAGTTTTGACTCAAAGTGGCCATCTTTGGCAGAAGCTGAACATTGATTCTTTGGCATTCTTTCGACAATGGAAATCAAATATTCATCAAGAAGATTTTCCTGACTATGTTGCTTTTCTTTAACTCTTTTGTCCAGTTCAACCAGCTCAATAGGGTATAAGTCTGGGGACTGAGCTCTTCACTTCATGTTTTCACACTTAAAATCTTGCTCTTTTTTTCATAAAATAAATCCAGCACAGCTTGGACTTATGTTTTGGGTCATTATCTTGCTGTAGGATGAACACCTGACCAAGTAGATGCCCACCAGAGAGTGCTGCATGGTGTCACTGAATGTTGTGGTACTTGTTTTGGTTCAGGGTGTTTAACTCTGCACAAGTCACTGACCCACACCTACAAAGATGGATGGTCTAAAAATGACAGGCACCACCAGAGGTTGCTTATCAAACTGCCTTTAGGTGCAGGTAGTTAGTGCTACAGCCAATCAGAGCAACAAACAAGGTGATGGATTCAGAGTATCACAAGTAAATCAGTGGGCTTGTGTTGTATAGAAGAGTAAACTTCTGCCATAGCCTGTCAGCAGAACAGCATACATCTACCTTGTAAAGAAATGATTGAAGTACCATCTTTTGTTCAATTCTAGAAGAAAAAGTCAGATTTTTTAAATGTCGATGCCAAAGCTGATTCAAAGAGCTGTTAAACTCAGTTGCAGCCATCTACACCGTTTACATCCAGATTATGTCACTGATCTGTTTTGATTTTTATTTCAGGGGAGTGGTAGTCTAGTGGTTACAGAGGTGGGTTTGGGTGTGGAGGACCCAGATTCAATCCCTTGGGTTGGTAACAGAGATGAGCCACTGTGGGTCCCTGATCAAGCCCTTAACCTCACCTGCTCCCCAGGTACTAGCTGCCCACTGCTCCTAGTGGAACTAGTGATGG
Organism: Zenarchopterus dispar; assembly: GCA_028564865.1. Taxonomy (NCBI): domain Eukaryota; kingdom Metazoa; phylum Chordata; class Actinopteri; order Beloniformes; family Zenarchopteridae; genus Zenarchopterus; species Zenarchopterus dispar. The sequence continues at coordinate 34,310 of JAOWBL010002189.1, forward strand.
GTTAAAAGCAGAGGACAAATTTCAGTGTGTTTCATGAGATATATACCAACAAATAAAGGTTATTATATATTATTGTGTTAAGCCCACCCAGAGACTCTCTTTATAAGGATAGACTGATTTGATTGGCTCCCCAAAACTTTTGGGCATAGTTAATGAGGTCCAATGGATGGTAGCTGGGCATACCAGCAAAGTTTAAATTTGCTAGCGGTTTCTAGGTTAACCTAGAAGGGGAGACAGAGAGAAAAAGATAGACAGACACTTAGTTGCACCGGTACCAAAGACCAATTAGCTATAGTATGTGGGCTTACCTATTAGTTTTCTATGGTACCTCACGTTTATTGCAATAGTGAGCAGATTTTAACCTCATAACTTCATGTACCATGGATTTAAATGACAGTGAAAGTCAGTTAAGAGGGTATAAGACCAAACAGAGAACATACCAGGGTTATCTCTTAACTCCAAGTTAAAATTAAAACCCAAACAGCTGAAAAATTAAGATTTCAGTGGACAAATATGTAAAAGAACAACTGCATTGTTTTATTGCCGTTTTCAGCATACATCCAACACCCCGTATGTATTTTAGCTACATGAAGCATTTACATTACAAGTCATGTGTCAACAGAACAGTTTAAAAATTAGGATTCATTTTCTTTACATATAATACAATTAACACGTTAATAAATATCCATACAATCAGGTCAAACTTATCACACATCATCTAAAACAACAACCCTTAAAATTATGTAACTTTTTATCCACAACTATTATCAAGTAATAAATAGCCTCTGTACTGTAAAACAGTGGCCACTTGGATTCTTGTAGTCATCAAAAAGGGTAGTAAATTTAAATGCCCACCAGATAAGCCATAACGTTTGATCCAAGATGCCCATTAAACATGTAGTTGCTTTTTTTTTTTTTTTTTAGCAACTTCTTTTAAATGATATGCCTGGGGACATGCTATATAAAAGAAAAAGTCTTCAGTTCCAGTGGGATTCACATGTGATAATGTTAAAGAAAAAAAACAACTCAAATAGAAGTGTGGAAGATGAAACTGAAAAGGCATCTTGTTCAATAATAACATATTAACACTGTTATTTATTGTTATGTATTGTGAAAATGGTGGTGTACTCCTAAGATATCACAGCAAACCCACCAACAGAGAAAGTCCTGTGGCACAGAGTGACTGAAATGAACGACGCGGATCTCCCATTAACGACGGTAACGTCATGAGATCACACTTAACACGGCTCCTTCCAATAACCCTTTCAACAGTCGCATTGGTCCGCAGCAGGAACCGCTAAAATCTAACATGGAAAAAATATCTGTAAACTTTAACTGTCAGTGTGGTACTCAGTGAATGGATTTTCACAGAGGCCCATCATTATCAAGTGATGGGAAATGCTTACATAAAAGATCTTTTATGCGCCTGCAAGCCTTTGTTGCTGACATGCAATTGCTTAGGAGTGTAAGAGTAATGCACAAGTACTGGATAATGAGATTCTGGGCACTCTCCTGTGAATGCATGACAAAAAAAGAAAAAAAAATAAGAAGAAAAAGCAAAGAAAGAAACCGATTTTTAAAAAAATGGCCACAGTCAACGGATTCTTACTGGTGACACTCTAAACACAAGGGAAAGAAAACGATCCTTTTAGGTCATATTTGTGGTTCATTAGGATGCTAAAGTTTGTTTGTTACTGGGAAGAAAGGCAGCTTCATCAGAAGATGTCAAGTTCTACAGTCAGACTAAGGATCCTGGAAACATTGCACCGACATTTCAACACACCTCTGCAGCAGTCCTTTGTGGAAAAGAGAGGACCCTCATCAGCTGAAAATGTCACTTGTTCTACACAGCTATACACAAAAAACAACACATATTTTACAATTCCTTTACATCAGCAGGACTGAACTGTGTTCTTCCCTTTAAATAGTCAAGAGCAAAACCTTCACACATTCTCCCAAAAGCCACTCCCCACCCTGCAGGAAAGGATCCACGTCAAGGCTGGGATGATAAAGTTGTGAATATTCACTCTCCTCTCCTCCCACGCAGAGGGAGCGCGAGCAAAACTGCAAAGTGATTAATTTGGACTGCCTTTAGGCAGAAGAAAATATAAATGCTGCAGACTGCTTCAGTGTCAGAAGCAGCTATAGCATATATGTGTGTGTGTTGGAGAAATTTTTAAACATTCAATGCTGTAGGTGTGACAGTTTTTGACCAACTGCATATGTAGATGTTTAGAAAGACTAATCATAACAGAGACAACTGTGCCTAGCTGAGGATGCCTCCAACAAGTCAAACCCTTTTTCCAAAATATGAGGAGTAATTTTGCAATTCCTTTTAGGTCCAGTTCAGATTGAACCCTTTAGACAGCATGACAGCCTCCAGGTCCTTGTCCTCTTCCTTTTCCCGGAGTCTCTGTTCCTCCAAGAGGGCTACAAGGGCATCGCGCTGCTCTACCACTTCCAACATCTCATTCAGGATCTGCTTCTCCTGAGCGAGCTCCTTTTCAGTTTTCAGATGGTCTGAGAAAACAATGAAAGAATTACAAAGAGAAGGGAAACTAGAAATACCTACAATATAATTAAAGTGAAAGCTTTTGCAGGTAAATAACATGACAGCATTCACCTTCCACAGCCATTCGCTCCCTGAGTTCCTGTTGCAGTCGGCTCTGACGGTCCTCGAGCTCCAGCTCTCTGGCACTTTGGGACAGAGAGAAAGACAAAAAAAAAAAAAAAGAGAGAGAGCGCTAGGTTTATTCCACTGCTCTGCTTTTCTGGTTATGGTAATCATTTATTTATTCATCCATGATAAATCCATAGGAATTAAAAAGCAATTAAAATGACAACTTTTTCCTAAAAAAAAGATGAATAGTTAATCCAAGAACTTTTAGAAACCGATAATGAAATAACTGAGAAAAATGCAATGATTTTTGAAACCATAATAAACTTGTCTCTCTGAATGAATTGGAAATTGATCACATTTCATGTTATGCTGAAAATGATTATGACTTCACTGGGGATGATCAACACTTGAGTAAATGCTGTGCTTTGGATTTTCACACAGCAGAACTTTTGCAGACATTTAGAAGGACTGGGAGAGCAAAAAACAGCCTACATTTCAACACTCACATTTTGCAACAAAAATTCCATTGAGACCAAAGTGCAAAGGTTACATGGTGAAACTATGTTTAATACATAATTAACACAAAATCATGTATGCATGAGGTTTGACTTGTTTCAGACAGTGGAAATTAGCCCCTCTATGGCCTTTGTTTTAAGCAACTGCAAGCCTGCCTCCTAAAAATCTCTACTCGATTTTCCCAACTGAGAGAACTATGGTGAGAAAGATTATTCACAAGTGTTGTAATCTTCCCAGAAGTGAATGTCCCTGCAAGTTCACCGGAAGGTCAGGCCATTCAAGGCTCAGGGAAATGGCAAAAACTCCAGGACCTGATTCTCAACTCAACAAGCCTCAGTTAACCTGTTAAAGTGACATGACTGTACAGTGAAAAGAGCTGCCAGGAAAAAGCCTCTTCTGGGAAAAACGAACATGGCAGAACGGTTTATGTTTGCAAAGTTGCACACATAAGTTGAAAATCAGAACGCGTTCGGCTATAAAGTACACAGCACCACGTTTGTCAAAAATCGACCACAGTATTTCAGCACGGGCGCATCACGCCAACAAACAAACATGGTGATGGAAGTGCCGTTACTTGTTTCCATAGAACCAGGGAAAGCTGCAGTCTTTTAGTTGACTATAGACTTCTCTGTATGTTAGAAACAAAGTCAGATGTTAGACAACAACATCGAAGGCTTGGCTGAAACTGGATTACACAAAAGAACAATGATCTCAATCACATGAGCAAATCTACAACAGAGCAGCCGAGAAAGAAAAGAAAAACAAGGTGCTGCAATGATCCAATCAATGTCCAGAGTTAAACCTGATTGAAATCCACTGGCAGGACCTTAAAGGAGCGGCGCAAAAGTCAATGACAGCAGACCTAATGAACTGAAACAATACTGGAAAGACAAGTGGGCCAAAATTCCTTAGCAATGATGTGAAAGATTAAAGATGTCAAACATAAAAATAAAACAAACAAAAAAATTACTTCAGGTTATTGTTGCTAAAGTTTCTACATACTACATTTAGTAAACTTAAAGAGTCTAGCAGACTACAGCAAACAGACTGTAGTAGTCCAACATATAGGAACATTTGCAGTATACCTTCTTCTATGGGATATCAATCAGAATGAAGCTTTGGTGCCTTTACCTACATTGGAATTTCATGTATTGCATTTTAAGAAAAGAGGGATCTTAAATATAAAACTCAGAACATGAAAAAACACTTTTCCACATTTTTTTTTAATGTTATGCATTAATATGCCATAAAGGTCTGCGATGGACTGGGGACCTGCCGAGGGTGTCCCCCTGCCTTTTGCCTGTCATAAGCTCGGATAGGCTCCAGCAGACCCCCGTGACCCTGTAGATGGATTAAAACAGGTATAGAAAATGGATGGATAAATGCCATTTAGGTAATTCCACAGAGTTGACAATGAGACATGGTGTGTGGAAAACATAGCGTTTTTTAGAGATTTTCTATGTCCCTAACCAAATATGAAAACATACCACTTCCAAAAAAAGGACAGAAAAAAAAAGAAAAAAGAAAAACCAGCATTGTGTTGTGAAAGACAAAATGTGCATCTTTACCATTCTACATTTCCTTTTTATATCAGTCACTTCTTGACGTGGTCTTCTTTGCTGCCATCTACTGGTCAATAAAGCAAGGGAGCTCATTTCAAATCAATCACAACTGTAATCTAGTTAAAAAGTATTTTAATGAAGAAACATAAATGGAATTTGAACTGTAGATTTTTGGATTATGAATGAAGAAATTGTATTATGATTTTTTTTTTCTATTTCACAGAAAAGGTGTGAAAATCTTCCCATTCATATGTGTTTTTTGTTATGCGAAAATGTGGTCTTGAAAATACAGAAATGCTCGTTATTAAAAATGTATTCATAAGTTATGGAACACACTATATCCACAACAGCATTTTCTGCACCAATTCCAATGCACTGTTAGCTTCCTTTAACTCAACAGTGCTTTGAAGTTGGTGTGTAACCAAGTGTCCTGCAACATAGGTCAAAGTCTAAAGCCATCAAAACTGCAGTCGGAGGTATTTTGCACAAATAACAGACACCATCACTGGAGACATAATACTTTTCATAAAAGGTAGACATGATGAAGCTCGAGGAGGTCCGAATGTCAGAAAGCACTTGTAAGAACAACAGTTTCATCGTCCAAAATGTCATTCAGAAACAGGTATGCCATTGTGAAAGACAGCCACATGACATGAATGGGACATTAAATGACCCCAACTGTTGTCCTCATCACTGACTCTACTGAAATCAACACAAACAAATGTCTAACCGTCTCAAGCAGTGCAATAATATTGAAGATAAACTATATACAAGGTACTGATCAAATGTCTGGCAGCAACATGAACATAAGCCTTCAAAAAGACCATCACCTTTATAATTACAGTTTACAACTACAATTTGACTGTAAAATGTCAATCCAGACTAATAAAACTGAGGTTAGATATAACCACAGGAACATGAATAAATGCAAATTTCTTTACGATCAGAGTGACTGAACAAATAGTGCAACAGGATTAAGAAAGAAATCCTGTTTGATAGACTGGTTCTAACCAGCGTCTAGGCTATCTGAACCTGCTTTCATGCAACCAACTCCTTTCATGCAACCAACTCCAGCATAAGCTCAGTCTAACATATCTGGGTTTAATCCCTTATCTTGATTTTATGCAACAGAACCACAAGATTTTTTTAAAATCATGCCCTGATCTTTAATATCCTACCTGTCATTTTCATCATCACTCTTTCTGACAGCCCAGCTGTGCACAGCAAAGACCCCTCCGTGTTGTATCACATTCCTGTCCTTCAGTGAACAGATGCTGTAGACATTTTAACTCTCAGTACAACACATATAGCGTCAGACATACAGATACACCCTACAGAGTAGCCAATAAATCACAACCAGCTTCCCAGTGCACAAAACACAGAGCCTGAAGAAAATAAAGGAGCTGTCAAATCTGAAAGGGAGAACTTAGTGATGACCACCTGGCCAAAGAGCTTATATCATTCAGACATCCCTCCATGTTGTAAAGAGAGACACCTGCTGCTGAATGCCAGAAAGTTGCTACCAGAATCCAATCAGAGCTTTCTGTGAAACAGAGCCTCGTCCCAGACGGGATTTCCTCCAGGGTAAAAACTAGGGCTCAGATGCCATACAGCTGTAGTCTGATGTGATAACGCTTGGTAAACATACTGCATTTTGGGCGCAAAGTAATTTTAAAGCTACTGAAGGTACACAGAGTGCTTGAGGGATGTACTGTACAGAAGGCCTCCACCCCACTTAATGGAGGTCAGACTGAGAACTTGAAAAGTGTTGCAGGAAAGAAATTTCATAACCACCTACTAAACAGGTTCAAGCGGAAGGCTATGATGGGCTGCAAGCACAAAAATCAAATCCAACACATGGATTCTACATTTATTTACAGGGCTCAGCCTGAGGACCCTTTTAAGAAAAGCATGACACGGTGAAGAGCAGTGACGTTGCTCCATTAAACCAAAATGAGGAGTAGATACAGCAACAACAACCCCCAAATCAGGGGGGGAGGTGTCACAATATAGAAAATAATAATGCAAAACTTGTAACTCACATATCTGGGCTCAATCCCTTAACTAGATTTTGTGAGTTTCCACGCATCATCCATCTAGAGAGTTCACCTGTTTTGTTTTTTTTGTTTTTTGTTTTTTTGTAGCATATACCCCTCCCATCAGACACTGCCAACGCAGTGTCATCAGCTCAGCTGCTGGTGTGCTACAAACACAATGCCCCAGCGCATTCATGGCAATCTCTGGAGACTTCGGCAACATCTCTCGCTTATGTCACACTTCCAATGTTTCAGCAGCCCAAAAGCTGATCCACCAGAGGAAAAAAAGGTTGGATTTATTAAATACAAATGTTAGAAATCCAGAACCCAACTGGCAAGGCAGATCATTATCTGATATTTCTCTCCTCCACCTACAACATTCAGAGGCAACCTGTGACCAAAAGAGCTGTGAGGAGGAAACTAAAACTCTGTAGGGGTGTTTTGAGGACACAAACTGGGATGCACTCTGTGAGCTACATGGCGATGACATCATGACTGAAAGTGTGAGCGACTGCTTCTGTGTGGAGAACGCTATCGCGACCAGGACAGTGATGCATTTCCTTAATAACAAACCCTGAACCACATGCAATAGTCTCTGAAAGGCCAAGCCCAAAAGTATAGGAGAAAAAAAACCTTCAAGGAGGGAGACTGGGAGCTATTCAGGAGTTTGCAGAAACAACAAAGAAAAGATGGTGTACAGGAAAAAGCTGGAGCGCATGAACTAGCAGAACAATGCATGGGATGTGTGGTCAGGGATGAAAGAGATACTTGGCTTCAGGCGGAAGGACAAACCCAGTGGAGGCCTGGACTGTGTCAATGAGCTGAACATGTTTTTAAATAAGTTTTCAGGAGAGTTACATAGCAACCTCCTCTCCTGCTGCCAGTCACACAGACTTTACACCATCCCTGCCCCATCTAGCCCAGAGATGCTCTACAATAGACTGATTTGAATGGCTCTCAAAGACTTTAGGGGATATTTAATGAGTTTCAACAGATGGCAGCTAGACATACCTGCAAAGCAAATTTGCTTGTTGTACATCTGGATTTCCAGGCTATTCCTGTCATACTATAGTCTGAGCTTACATCCTGGTTACAGAGCTTCCCAGCCCACATCAGGAAAACCCTGAACCCACCCTCTACCTAGGATTAGGGCCAAGGACAAGAACTACAACAAGGCTGTGGGTTGCATCAAACACATTTTAAGATGAAATGTAATTTGCTGATCATCATAGGACCGAAGTTGAGGATGTCACCATCTACCCACTTAAGCAAGAACTTTCATCGGAACCGGACATACAGCACTGTGCGTGTTTACTTCCCCCAGTGCATGTAAAACAAATCAGTCTGGCCTCCTTCACAAGAAACTTCAAAAATATACATGTTTCCACAACTTCCTGGATTATTAACTGCCAAACACAACGCAATTTAAGTGGCTGACGACTGGTGCAGCAGCACGGAAGCACCAGAGAGGACAAAACTTTCAACTTCTGCCTTCACCTTGTGCATGTTGGACTTCCCGTACAACTTATGGTCCTATTATATTTCAGGAATATTCAAATGACTCTGTTGCTGCTGTTGTGTGGTGTGATGGGTGGAAGATAACAGGCTAAGTGGAAAGAACTAGTGGACCACTTTGCGGCATGGTGTGGGAACAATCAAGTGTTACTGAACGACAGATATTCTTCTGGAGGAAGCATAGATTATTTTGTGTTTGTAGCTAGATATTTCATAAACGTCGTGACAGAAAGTGCAGTTTTTCCTGTTGTTATCGGTTGGTGAAGCAGCATCATTTACCTAATGAGTTGCATAGTAATGTACTTACAAGATCATGAGTTCTGACTCATAGCGGACCAGTGCATTCTTCTCCTGCACAAGCTTGAACCATTCTTGCATTAGTTTAGGATCGTCTTTCTTGCCCATACCTGGAGGAAAGGAGGAAGCACAGGTGGAGAATGAGAATCTACATGACTGCTTACCATGTGGAAATCACACTGACATGGATCGACACGGGGACAATGACAGCCAAGCCAGGATGTCCTTGCTGAGGTGATGGTGGGGTGGAAGGATAGATTTGACACCAAGGTGATCTCTAGTGCCATTGTTAAAAATGGCACGTCGAAGGTGGAGTGGAGCCACAGGTTTCAACTTTAGCAAGTGCACACATAAAAAACACACAGACCCAAACATACACACAAACAAAACTACACTTGTTGTATTACCCAGTTTGGCCTGTGTTATAGATGTAGCCACTCTTTAGGAGAAACTACCTCCTCCTGTCATTGTTAAGGGGTATTAAGAAAAACAAACACCAATCAGGAGCTAAGCCGTTACAGACAAATAAATCCAAGCACATCTAGACATTTTTCATTCTCCCCTATTCACATTTTGACCCACCAGGAGAAATAAAAACCCTTTTCAGATCCCATTAATGTTGAGAAAGTTTCATGAAATGATGAATCACAGAGAATGATAGCAAAACTCACACTCCTCTATGCTTCAGGGAAAAGCACGGTCACTGCTAATGGCATCATGCATTGCATTCAGAACAGCTACAAACCACCCCTGCAGTCCCTCTAGACTCTGCAGGGAAGACGGATATATGCGGCATGCTTAGAGCAGTCCGATGCTGGTGTGATGCACTTCAAAACAGAAACAATGAACTGTTTCATTTATCTGGCTGCAGCAGGTGGAGCCAAGCAGTGTCAATGAAATGCCAAAAGGCAAATCATGATGCAGCGTGACATACTTAGCTGGGGAAGAGGAGGATCTTGCAAAATGAAAAGGAAAAACATTGTGCACACATAAATTGCATGGCTGTGGCCTCCAGGAATGGCTTTCGCTAATTGAAAGAAAAGTGACAGAGACAGACATGGCTGTAGAAGGGCTGTTCATACTGGAGAGGAATGCACTGTACCGTATAGAAACAGAGGAACAATCACCAAACCACGTCTGATACTCCAAACCTATTATGCAATGGGTGTTTTTTTTCTAACCTCCTATACCAAAGCACTTCCGCCTGTTCCACCGCCACCAACCCTCAGCCCAAGGCTCAAAAGACAAATAAATTGGGGCAAAAACAGCAATAAAAAAAACCCCGACTGCAAACAAAAACAAAGGTATGCTTCTTCACACAGACTAGAAGTTCCCAATAACAGGTGTTGGTTAGAAACAAACCAAATAATCCATCAATTTTAAGACTTGTCTTGGGTGAAATTTGAATATTTATGACAATTAGTCACACCGTGCACGCTTCTCTCCGCTGAAATTGAAACCTACCCGTGAGCTAGCCAGGTTTAAGTTGTCATTCGCTCAATTTTATTGTCAGTTCACGAATGCATTACACTTCAAGCATTTCTCCAAGGGTTAAGGGAAACACTTCCCAAACTGCAAATCAGGGTAAGGCCATACAGTTTTATAAGAGTTCATTGCCAAACAGAAAACAAAACACATGCTGTTGATTAAAGACATGGCTGAGTAGTTTCCCCTTCATGAATAAATGCAATTGTGGTGAGGACATTTTCTCAACATTGGTTCCAACTCCTCCATGCAACCTGACCAGGATGGAAATCTGATCTTTTCTCAATCTCTGTTTTAACTTTTTTTTTATCATGAGAAATTTGGCTTACATGACATATTACAGTGAAAATGAAATGAAAATACACTCACTTTCTGTTCTATTGTTTCATGTGGAAAGTAAAGAAAGCAGTTCTCAGTAGCTCTTAAATTTATATAAACACAATCTCAGGTGAATAACATAAACCATTGTGCTATTCTAAAAAAAGCCAAATTACGGAAGTTTAGAATAGTCTGATGTCCTATTATGGCATTTGTTGTTGTTCACCTAACGTCCCATATACCCTTCTTTTTAAATCTTCTCAGCACTAGGTAATATTTTTTAAATGTCCTGATATGTAAGACCTTCAGCTTTAACAAGTGTACATTTTCTTCATTACATTCTGCTGCTAAAAGTGGAGGTTTCCTATTTTGTTGCAAGGCTACTGAGTAGCCTGGCCAGCCATATCCAAACAGGGGTTTATTATTACTCCCATTCACATTATTTTCCACCAGTACAGAATGTATCAGACCATTCGCAAAGGGGAGGGGCTTTTTTGCAGCAACTCATACAGGAGTGTCCCAGAGCGAGTATTTTTAAAAAAAAAAAAAAAAGCAAGATGATTGTAGAATTACTAAAAACACATTGGGCCATCATGTTTTTACTGCAAAACCAGAAATGGTGATTTACAATATTCCTACTCCACTGCAGCGTTTTGGGTGTCTTTTGTCAATATTAGTTTGACTACATTCCATGCTTCTTTTCCTTGACTGCTTGTATACCTTTCCAGTGGCCTTCTGAAGCAGTTCCTTTTGCGTCTGTTGGTAATGCCTCCTGGAAATCAAAGTGGAATCCAGAGGAACCAGACTAATTCTTTGTTTAAAAGAGGAAACAATTAAGATGGCTGGTCAGGCTAAGAATTGAGTTTTGGATTTTTTTTTTACCTCCGTGCATTATAAATGCACAGAAATGGACTAATTGCAGCAAGGCAACTATATGTTTGCATAACATTTCTTCTAAAAATGAAATGTCATGAAAAAATAACTATTATAGAATGTAAAGGCCTTGAAGAGTGGTAACAGAGAAGAGAAGTAACAGTTGAAAGAAATAGCAGGAGTGTTATCCCTTACTTTGTTTGAGCAATTCCATCGCATGAAATTTCAGAATTTTTAAACTTTCTGAAATCAGTTTCAACATTGTCAATACCTTTATAGTTCAATTAGTTTTTTTTTTTTTAAACTATTCTGGGGAAACGTACTGAGCGTATCATCACATTTACGGTGAGAACAGGGCGTAAGGAAACAGGTAACAGGCGAAAGGGGCTGCCCAGTTCTGGAGATCCTTACAGTTGCCAAGGTAACCTGCCACAACTGTCGGGCAGATGTGGCAAGGTTATGTTACCTTCAGGGGAACAGCAGGGGCAGAAGGAGAGTGGTCTTCGGCGAGGCATCTCCACAAAGGGCTCAACTTCCACAAGACAGGGGGGAATAATGTGAGGGAGAGACGCAGGTGGTTGGAGTGGGTGGATAGGGAAGAATAGGTGGAAACCATTTAGGAGAAAGAGCAAAGACATTAAAGGAGGCACAAAGAGGGAGAAGAAAGGACAGGAGAATGATGTTGAAAAGAGGGAAATATTAAAAAGTCAACAGAAGACAGTATCACTGTGATAGGGAAAGGACGCATTCCCTAAAGATAGGAGGTGAACAAGGTCAGCTATGTGCTGGGTGAAATGATAAATAAATAATAATAAAAAAAGGGTAAAAACATGGAGGAAAACAAGTGAAAACAACAAACCCAAAGAAGTAAAATAATCCTTCAGTTTTATCTTGCATCTGTAGCTCTGCAGTGAAATTAGGTAACACCTAATTTGGGTAACACCCAACTCCTTCTTTCTTATAATGTAAAAAAATCTACTCTAAAAAGATTGTTTTAATCCCATACACAACTGCAGCCGTTACTGATCACCAAATGATCAGTGTTACCCACACACAGATAATAGCTTCTTCTACAAAAAATAAAAATAAATTAAAAAAAAAAAAAAAAAAAACAACTCAAAAACTCATCTCTGTAAGGATTACTGGAATGGGTTTAAACCATCAGGTCTAATTTGTTGCCAGTGTGGTGACTTTTAAGTTCAGTTACTTTCAAGGTGGAAATAAGGACTTCTCAAAAAGTTTGCATTCACTGATATTTCTAAAGATTTTAGAAAATGGTAAACAATTGAAAAAAAAGTGTAGAACATAACTTAAAATGGAGAATGAAAAGATTTTTAAGGTGGTAGTGTAAAGAGGGTTGGGAGAGTTTAATGCTGAATTAATAAGAACGAGGGACTATCACAGAGAAAAAGGGGGAAAATGCTGTTTATAATATCAGATTTAGAGAGACTGATGCCTTTTATATTTCACTACTTGGTCACATGATTGTGGCTGAGAAATTCATCGTAAGATCTTGATGTTGAACGATTGCAGAGGAAGCTGCATAAAAACTGTGGAGTCTAAAGAAACATAACCTCAGAAATAGAGAACCTCACACCATTCAGCCACCGTTGTGGCACAATAGTTACCCATCATCCTCCCTCCACAACACACCCAAAACCATAACTGGACCCAAAACATTCAAAACTGATTGCCATGAATAGACAGTGTATGAGATGAATCAGCTCAGAAACGCGCACACACACGCACACAAAACCAACATCAATCTGAGCTGATCAGACCCCTTGTACACTGGTAAGAATGCATGAGTTGAATAAGCTCATCTTCATGTTGAATCTCTGCACAGTCACCTGTCTGATGAGTGGTGACAACCAGCAGCACAAAAACTACAGACAAACATAGACCCTGCTCCAACGTGAGGAAATGCAACCTTTTCCCCTCTCTTGCTGAGGCATAGCACTGGCACTGAATTAAAATGAAGAAAAAAGGAAAAAGATGCATTTCTCTACAAGATTACAACAGACAGCACATGATGTTTTACCCAGACACAATTGACACCATTACAGTTTACTCACAACAGTTTGGACAAAGTAGTTAAATTGCGACATTGCCTTTTAGGACACACACACCACATGTACATGTACACACTCTGGGAGTTATGCAACTGAGCAGGTATGATAAAGCAATTGTTAGGGCGACAGAGCGGAACTACAGCAGCATAGAGTTCTGAGGGGAAGCTAAGAGCCAAGCCAGCAGTTTAGTGTGAGTCCGTCCATGGTAGCTCAGATTAAACTTCTGAAGTCTGTCTGTGTGGGGGGGGAAGACAGGGCTGGGTTTCTTGTGTATACTATATAAATATAACCAAGCTTGAATGTGAAAATTCATAACAAGGGCATGGTGAGATGAAATAAATCAATAATGTTGGATTGAGCTCATAAATTTAGCCACAGTATTAGATCAAGACTCTCAGTTTTAATGGATAAGGGAATATATACTATCCCTCTGCGAGGTGGTTTTATGCTCTTTTATATCACATGTTTGAAAAATAAGGCCGGGGTTTCTTTTTATTCTTGTTTAAAAACTTAGAGCGCACCAAAAAAAGATCAATACCAGCAATCTGTTGGCCCATTTTGACAAACTTTCTGCTTTCCAAGCCTTTTAAATGAATAACTAGCTGGAGTAAAAACAGGGGTAAAAAATGTATTTGATGGAGACCATTTTTAGGCACAGAAAATTTTTTATTTGTGCTGAATTAAGGCAAAATGGACTATTTGGGATACAGCAACATGCTGAAGCATTACAACTATCTGGTTTACTGGCGTTTGATGGTATTTGGATGATACATGCCTCGGAAATAAGCTACATCAGCTTTTAAATAGACAACGTGTGACTGCTGTTCTAAAAAGGTGGTTTTGGCCTCTTTTTGCAGAATGCAAAATACTGTCTTAGGTAAAGCAAAATTCATGGCACTTAAAAAAAAAAAAAAAAAAAAGAAGTTTTCCAATTTTAGCCATTTCATTGCCATTTTCTGCTTTTTGGTTTCTACTTCATAATGCAAAATATCTGTATTAATGAATGTGCAAAAAAACACCTAACGCTTTGCAACTTGTATAAAATCAATTTTTTAGTTTGTGGTAAGTCCTCTGTTAATTTATACAGTTTCTTTGACAATAGCAATGTATATTTCCACTCTAGTTGGTGTTTGCATGCCTGTGGTGGCTTGCATTGTGCAGTCCACACTCTATAGAGTGACAAAAATAAGTTACTCATTAATTCAGTCATCTATCATTCATAAGTTTACAGAGATCAAAGATGATCTTAAGAGGACAGCGTAAGGCTGAGTCTCTGTTTGATGTAAAGAGTGCCTCATCTACAAACCCAGTGAGAAAGGTGGGAGGGGAATGGAGGACAAGGGGGAGGGATAGAAGGGGGGCGCAAAGTATCGCAAAGGCTAAAAGCCAACATGTCAGCCAGCAAGCTAACCAATAAAGTTAGATAAAAGAGGTATACAAAGCTCAAGTAGAAAAACAAGTGAGGGAAGGACAGATTGGGTTAGCCATTGGATTAGTTTTAATGCGACAGATTTGAAATACATACCGCCCAGATGCAAGTCCAGGATTTCACTGTAATTAGAATCTCCCCAATAGTCTATAATGACAGGGATATATTAGAGATAGCAGTTATTTCACACGGCCCCAAACTGGGCAAACAAGCACACACACAAACACACGCTAAATTCTCCAACAACAGCACGTCATGCACAATCTTGCAAATGCACACACTGCAGTAACCATGTCTGCGCTGACCGCAGTGTGTACTGTAACGCTCTCGACGTTTGTTATAAGACAGTCCATGGGATTTTTCAAACAATGACAGACTGTTACATAGATTTGCTGTATTGCTTTTTACTGGGTCAGGCTTTTGTTGTGTGGAGACCTGTTAAGTAAGTTACTCAATTTTTTTGGTTGCTTGTTTTTTTTCTTAGCTGAAGTCAGATCAAATAGAAAGAATCAAGTCTCCATTTTTGAACAACCCAGTCCGAGTGTGCTGGCCGTTTGGATTACATCACAACTTAGAAACAGCACTTCCATAAGGAAGATAAATTCTCTAAATAGATACCAACAAATATCTGCATCCAGGCACGTGACCACAGCAGGTCCTGGCAGAAAAATATTGTCATAAAGATTTCAATTCAGGTTATTGTGTGTTCCGATTATTGATCAGAGTGCAGAAAGTCTCCTTATTGAAAACCAGTGAAGGAGACCAAAACGCAGCCAGAATGAGCACACACACACAAATCTATGTCGGGACACACATTCTCCTGGTCGCATGCAGCTGGAGACCGACGATGGCGGACAGGTGATGAGCAAACAAAGATCAACATGTTCAGAAATGGAGAACTGTTGCAGTGTGTCACCACAGATGGAGCCTACATGACAGTTTATTAAAAATAAATAAAAGAAATGCAACTACAGTAGATCTAATACCTGATCTTCTTTTGTGCTGTTTGGGTAATGTATAAGTACCTTTATACATCCCTTCAAAAGAGTAGAGTAGTAAACAAGTTAAAACATACTTAAACATTCGATTATAAAAAGTGTGGATGAAATTAATTAAGCTGGTGGGAAAATTTAAATAAAAGCTAAAGCTCTCAACTGAAAGTGCATGCACTGGCATAAAGAAAGTTTTTTTTTCACTAATTTGTTATAAGGTAAATCAGGATGGAAGAATCTGCCAACACCATGAAGACGACCTCTTTAGTTAGTTTTCCTACAAACCCAGATTACGTTAATAACACAAGCTTGTAAAACTGCCTTAAACAATGAACTGAGCTGCCCTCTTACAAACAGTTTATATTTTGAAATGTATTCTCTGTGATAGTCCCTTGTTGATAAGATTTGGGTTTGGAATTTCAGTGGAAATATTGTGTTTTTCTGGAAACAAATCTATCGCCAAAATATGTCTCGTTACAAGTGAATTGACTAGAGATGCAAACGGGGACTAGAACAGTTTGAATCACTGCAAACAGACGTTTGTTTGGTTACATAACGCAAATCATGGATAATACTGTATTGCTTTTCCCTTTAGAGCTCTAAAGTTGGTTGAAGTCATAATCGCATAAAACTAAAATGTTGTCTCAGAGGGGGTGCGTCAGTACGCAAAAATAACAGTTAACTGTCAAAAACATGAATCACTTTTGAATACCAGTAAGCACAGTTTAAAACTTATATCAGTTTGCTTGCCAAATGTTGATTTCTTTGTGTAATTTGCTGTAATATTACAGATACATCAGGCCATATGGAATGGTAACATCGATTGAAAAAAAACAACAACAAAAAAACAACAACAATGTGTGAATGAGAAGTTGTCACCTGCTTCGCCTCTGAGTGCTTTCTCCACGGCTACACCCCTCTCCTCCAGCTGCCTCTGCTTCTCCTCCACCTGCTCCAACTGTCTCTGGATGATCTAAATGAACGAACAGCCACATTATTAACAACACGAACGCATGCACAAGGGCACATGCATATGACACAAAGGACGTGCACAAAGTAAAACAACTATGAGCAATTACAAACGATCTGCCCTAAAATCCACTGATGCAGCGCATTTGTGTCATCATTAAAAATAAATGTTCTCTGCAATATAGTGTTGAAACCAACAAGTAGATCAACTGCTTGGTCAAGAAAAAGAAAAAAAAAAAAAAGACCAAGTGTGTGTGTGCGCCTATATATATATATATATATATATATATATATATATATATATATACACACACACATATATATATATATACACACACACACATATATATATATATATACACACACACACATATATATATATATACACACACACACATATATATATATATATACACACACACACACATATATATATATACACACACACACATATATATATATATATACACACACACACACATATATATATATATATATATATATA
>JAOWBL010002190.1:0-14053 GCA_028564865.1 Zenarchopterus dispar
TAAGAATCACTGTTTATAGTCTGTTTTATATGTAGTTTCTTTGCTCTGCCAAAAAAAAAAAAGTATTTGAGGTTGTATTCATAGATCTTCTTTAAACTCTGCAGCTCAGAATGGAAACTAACAAACAAAAGAAGTAAGCGCGAGTTCTTCGGAGGCCTTTTGCATTTCAAGTAGCTTCTGTTAGAATAAATGATGAGGGGGCACTTTTGCTGGCAGAGTGGGTTATCATCATTCAGTGTGCCCCTGTGCCTTGTGCCGTCAGTGCAGGTTTCAGGCTTTCTACCTAACTGCAGTTCTTCCACTTATCTCGCCAGTTCTGAACTGTGTGTCTCTAAGAATAGACTTAAGGTGTTTCCCCAAACTCAGAAGTACCTAATACAATATTCAACACAACAGGAAGACTACTGTCTTTATGTTTTTACAATTCTGAATGTGAAACTGTTCCATATTTTATAACAAAAGATCAACAAATTCACCAGAGGACCTGTGTCTCTCTGGCTGTCTCTTTCTCTCTGAACCTGACTCTGCTCTGTGCTTTCCTTTATCTTAATAATGCCATTTTGGTGCACTGAAAAATAGCCAGATGTCAGTTTTGGTTTTCTCTCTCATTTTATCTGATTTGCCTGCCTAACTAAAAGCAGTAATAGGAAAAGCAATAACTCTTAAATGAAGTAAAGCAAATAAATTAGGTTTAGAGTTCCCAAAACAACCAACTTCTAATATTTCCCAGTTATTACATAAAAGCAACTACAACCTTACCTGTTATTATGATTCATGGATTTTAATGGGGGTTTTTTTAAGCAAAATTATTGAAGGGAAATCTGGAAATCTATATTTGTATACACACTCTGCTTTTCTTCTCCATTTGACATAGGTTTTCTATCAGATGCACCTCCTGGTATCTATGAGTTGTTCAGTGACCTGCCCCAGGACACTGTGGGAGGTGACAAGGGTGAAAATTGATGCAACGACCTTTTACTGAGAGGGTAACCTGCTCTACCCACAATACCATGACCACTCCATGGTGGTCATGTGGGTCTGAAAAGTATACATTTTGACTTCATTCAGTTCCTCTCAGTATCATGGTTGAAGTAAAAATGTGCTTTGAAATATCTTTTCCTCAACCTAACCAGGTAGTTTTACTGCATAAATCTAATGAGAAAATTGTGTTTCATAAAAGTTGACCAAGAAAGCAAGTGAGAAATTGCTAAAGGGCTTTGAAATCCACTTTTAAGTACCTTGTGACTTGTTTATGATTAAACAATGGAGAGTGCCTTAGTTGGTGTTTCTGAGACAGCACAAGCTTTGTCAAAAACATCAATATTTGATGCCTCGGGATGAGAACAGGTTGCAGTTCCTCCTAAACTCTTGCAAGTTGGAGGAAAGGAGAGGGGTGTTCAGAAGGATGCCATCTGCAGTTAACAATTAGATCCCACAGATCTCACATACTATACTTTTAATGAATGCAGTGTATTTTTAAACTGCCTATTTTGAGTCACGTCATGTTACAGAAGTGCCAAGCCAATCTAGTCATTATTATTAATTTATAATTATTTCCACCATTGCTGCTGTTGTAAAGCTGAAGCAAGCCGTGAAGAAAGACTAAACTGATTTGACCTTCATTATATTAGCAATAGCGAAGCATGAGGGAATGTTTTGGAGAAAAATTAAAGTGTCAGCTTGCTTGTAGAGAGTGAACGTGGGAGTACAAGATCAAATTTTGAACCTCACATTAGGACAAGATGATTTCCACTGTCACATCATATCTTTTGCTTTAATTGCAGACACCATCCCTCTGGTTTTTCTGTTGCTGTAGACAAGACAAATTATCTCACAAAAGTGTTTCTTGGAACTAATGAAATCCAACAGGAAGGGAATTGAACAGAAAAAGCTTCACTTCTAAATTTCACAGATGCCATCTGTCTTTCTGACAGCAGTATGACTCAAAAGGAGAAACAATAAGTGTATTCGTATGTCAGCGTGTGTGTGAGTGTATGGCTGAAAGGTTTGTTGGTGTACCAAGTCTGAATAGTGGATTTGTTCCATTTATTGAGGGTTTTTTCCCCACTGTGGTAGAGTTTGAATAGGAAATTACTAGTCAGGAAAAATCCTGGAGGGTTTGTAAAGACATGATCTCAGCACCTACTCCAAATGAAACAGTAAAGGTACATCCCAAATAACAAAACCAACCTGAGTTGTGTTTGTCCATTTATTTATTACACTTGACTGGACAGAGTGACAGTGAATAATTATTTGAACCTAAATTTATTAGATCTTGCCCTCACTTCAACAGATTCTTTTCTCAATGCGTCGGATAATCTGTCTTCTCCAACATTGCCTGAGGTTGTGTTAAAGTCCGTGAAAACACATGATTAAAATCAAATCACACTGAGTGTATTGATTGCCATTGGATACTTGCACAATCCTGCAAAGAGTTGCTGGGAAAGATGAGGAAGGGGGAAGAATTAAAGTGTCAGCATGCTCTTAATGCCCCGTTTTTCACATGCAGCATCCTCCATGGATCCCCAAAGAGAAAGCGCTATAAGGACTATGAGAAATACAAGTTTGAGAGTAGAGAAGAACTTTAGTTTTGTCATTAAAAGTTGTGCAGAAAGCCTTTGAGAACTGCTCCTCCTTGGTTGTCTCAGACTATTAATGAGACCCACAAACCCCCTTCAGTCTGTTGCTTTTAGAAACTTCATCATCCCAACCGTTAAACTTTGTTCCAGTCTCCACAATCAAGTTTACCTATTCCTGTTAAAGAGGAGTTTTTCCTTCCCACAGTCGCCTGGTACTTACTCAGGATGGGGGGTTGTGTCAAAGAAAGGTTTTGATGCAATCAGTTGGTTTCTTAAGTGCAGCAATATTTATTACTATTATGGTTAATATATTGGTCTTGTATTAAATGGAATAATTAGGAATAAGTAAACAGTATTTCTCAAGTGCCTTGAGACAACATTTGTCGTAATGTGGCATAATATCATTAAAATTAAATAAAGTTGAATCTTCTTGCTTGTCAGAGTGTATGGATACTTCAATGAAAGACATTGGTTTACCTGGCCCATGGTTTAGCCAGACAGCACCTATCCAAGTGCGAAATCTGTCATTGTTTATCTCCACCGTTGTCATGGTGTGCTGTGAGACAGTCCACGTTGCAATTTGAAGTGTACGCTGTGGAGTCCTCTAGAGGATAGGCATGGTAACAGGTTGTTTGTGTCTGGAACATCAGCATGGAAATTTACAGAGAAAAACCACAGTCCTGCAAGGAGTTTGTGACTTCTGGAAAATGAGTATTGTTCCTTTGGCAGAATGCCTTAAAATTCTTCACCACCTGTGTCATTCGGCTGAGCTGCGGTTATTTGTGTTCTCCTGTAGAAACCAAAAGGCCAAAAGTCACCAAACTATACTGAGCAGAGTATACCCAATGCACAGAGATCATCCAAAAAAACATCTAGGGTCTTTTCTGCCTATCCAATATTTTAGGGTATGCCATTGTCGGAACTAAGGAAATAAGTTTATTGTCTTAAATTCTGTTAAATTCTAACAGAACAGGCAGCACAGGCAAAAGATTAAAGATCTTTGCTTTGGCCTTTTTCAAAGAGTTTGTACAAATTTATGGTTTGTAGGCAGAGGAAAGAAACTTAAGTGTCCTCTGGGAAAGAACAAAAAAGGAGAGACAGACATGACACAAGGGAGGGGATGTACAAATTAATCAAGACAGGAGAAGAAGCAGTTGCTCTATATGACAGTTTTGCAATACCTCCTCCGAAGATCAAAGAGTCAGCGGATGCTAGATGGCGACACTAATTCAGTTTTATTCTGTGAAGCAGCACATCCGATTTTTCAAGCAATGTTGAAAGTCTTTTATTTATGCTCAGGTGACAAGGCTCATGGTAGACAAACCTTAAAATATATATACGTATATTATGACGTGTTTAATTCAAATTCAACCAGTTATAAATTCTTACCTACTCTTTATTCTCTGCTTCAGAGAATATTTCTGTTATTATATCTCCATAAAGAGGCCATTAACATTCAGGACAATATCTGATATTTTTGTCACAAGCTCTGATGTGGATAAATGCAAGAAAGGTTTTATTATATTATTCCGTCTATCAAAAATGCAATATATAAAGATCCAGACATGGATTTGGTAGATGGCTCCCAGATAAAACCATGCTCTCTGTGTACGGTGGGGAGGGCGGATTTTACTTTCTGGGAAAGATGCTTATTTAAAATGATTCTGAGTTTTAGATCAGAAGATGAATCTTGATGTCATGACTGCACATTTAACATGAAGCCACTGCCAGCAGGTTAATGTAGTCCACCATAAATAGAGAAAAAAAAAATATGTGCTGGCCTTGCTCAAAGGTAATAAAAAAAAAAACTTTTATGCATCTGCAAATGTCAGTGATTTTGTGTTTATTGGTGATTAGTAACTTTATGATTGAAATTAGTCATAAAACAAATCCCTATTTATAGTATGTATCAGAAATTAAATTTCTCAGTGTCTTAATTAAAACTCCAAAAAAGATGCAGAGGAAAACAGCATTCCAGCGAATAATATTTTAAATTTCCTAAGGGTATGAAAATTATTATACTGTATATTTCAATGGCAACAATGCAGCTGAACAAAACTTAAAATAAAAGCACAGCTTTCCTATCATTTTAACTAGAAACATTTAAAAACATGCCTTTAGTCTCTAGTGCATGAAGTGGGCATTTGTATTCATGAGAAAATTTAGTCAGTTATAGCTTCATAAAACAAGCACTTAGTGTCAAAATCTGAGAAAGAAAACAAAACAGCTTTCTCTCCAAATCCTCACACACCAAGTGTAGGACTTAGGAAATGAGCTTATCTTTGATGGGGAAATTTGTTGTTATGTTCTAATTTGTGTATAGTTTGCTGTTACAAATGTCAAATAAGAAAAATATGGGTAAAAGGAATAAGCTTTGTCACTTTGCTTCCAGGACAGTCAATGAAGACAGAAAAGCAAATCTGGTTTAACCAATCCCCACTTTTAGACTTGAGGTTAAATATACTGTACTTAGTCTTTGCTTTACTTTCTGAGCTTGATTCATGGGCTAAATTTCCAAGTTACCCAGTAATAAACTTGACATGTGACTGTTCATGATCCTTTTATCTTAGTGGAATCTAATCAGATGTCAGTGCCTTGCCTTTCCCCAGAGGGGCTGTGGATAAGTGCATTATCTAGATCATTCCACCACTGCTAACAAAATTGCCACCAACCAGCATTTCCCTACCCAAGAGATGAACCCATCCTCCCTGCATCTAGCTGACAGTGTATCTACGTGCACACGCATGCTCTCCTTTGTGCGATTAAGTCCTGCTCTCTGCTGGCTTTAGCAGATCATGTGGCTTTCATCAGGACAGGGATTTGAAGTCAAAATAAATAAATAAAATAAAACATTTTTTTCCCCTGCTCTTGTACCTAAATCACTGCATGTTCTAAATATAGACCCTCCATGTTTGCATACTATTTTTGAACGTGAACTTCATGTCACCACCGGCTGAGCTTAAGCCCCTCCGGATTCTGCTGCAAACTCCAGTTTATTACTCCACTCTGAACGAAAGAGAAACGAGCCTCATGCTGATGAGACAGATGGGGAACAGGGCTGAACATGTTTCAGTAAATAGTCAGCTACAGGTACGAGCTTCTGGCGCTGGGGGAGCAAATAGGATCGACTGCTAGCAAGAAAAATAAGCATCTCTGTGTCAGAGAGTTGTGTGAGGAGGACAGTTGAG
Source organism: Zenarchopterus dispar (assembly GCA_028564865.1). Classification (NCBI taxonomy): domain Eukaryota; kingdom Metazoa; phylum Chordata; class Actinopteri; order Beloniformes; family Zenarchopteridae; genus Zenarchopterus; species Zenarchopterus dispar. Next base: position 5,768 of record JAOWBL010002190.1, read on the forward strand.
ATACAATAAGAGTGAGTCAGCCTTGGTGCCAAGGTCCACCGCGTCACCCACGTTCCATCTGCAGACTCCACGTGGCTGGGAGGATACTGGTGAGACTGAAGCACAAAATCCTTATGTGTGTTTAACAAAGAAGTAAGAGAGGGTTCATTATTTGTTTATGTGTGCATAAACACTTTAGATTATTGTTGACTGTATAAACTAGATTAGATTCAATCACTATGTTTCTTTTTATAGTGACAAATTTTTTGTAGTGCTTGTGCTGTTCTTTCATTTCAGACATGCATGCACAGCTAAGAATTTCGTGAAAAAAAATCATGAATCACAAAATAAGGGGAAAAAAACAAGTTCAAGAGGTGACACAGGTGAAGAATTGTAAATTTTATCATATGTCAGTTTCTTGTTTCGCAAAGCAGTTCTTTATGAAAAATGCATCCTGTATAGCAGGTGACACCATTAAATAATCAAACTGTTATATATTCAGCGACCAGGTCATTAAGATGCTATTGATATGCACCGCAGGATCACATTTAGGGGCTGGAAGGTGCTTGGCACAGGCTTGGTTTGTGAGCAGGAGCCCATTGTTCACCTGAGTTTCAGTGGACATGACGGATTGCTGTGAGAGCTTAAACTGACTCACTGTGCCAATGCCCCACAAGGGTTTCAAGGTTATTCTCATCAACAGCAGTAAATTTTGCATAATTGAACGATGCAGACTTATACAATCAATCTGTCCCAAGGCTATGACAACAAAAGCATTTTTCCTACTAACAGCATTTTCTAGCTATGGATGTACTTGTAATTGATCTGTGTATGTGGTCTGTAAACTGAGGAAGCCAGTGAATAAACTTGTTATGAATGTCATTTATGTCTTATTAAAAGAAATTGTTTGACATTTTAGGTGTTTGGCTAAATGAAAAAATGGTCTGTTAAGACTATTCACTTAAAATGGAGCCAAAACTAGCTCCATTTTAGCATACAGTTGGTTTGCACAAAAGATGGAAACAGATGGAAATGGAAACACCTTTGAGTCTGACAGTAACAAAATCTACCTTTCAGCACTTGAAACTCACTTTAAAGTGACACTGTATGTTTCAATTTTTAAGAACCATTCAAAAAAAATGAAACTTGACAATGACTCAACTAGCTGGATGCAGCATCTTTTTGGAGTCCTGAAAACTGCTCAGAGCTGATAAAGAACAAGAGGAAGTCTCATTTTATCACCTAAGCTGTTGAACTGGTTTCATAAATAATATATATTGTGTTAATATAGGAACTTAAAAGGTTCAAGTGGAATGACTGGTTTACTGCTGAACAGATTCAGGCAAGCTGTTTCTCTGTTTCCAGTGATGGGGTTAAGCATAGATTGTTAATATTACTCGACAGATTATCCATGACATCACCCATATGTTTTCTGATCAGCATTTTTGATTCCTCTTTTTCCATTTAGTGCACAGCACTCAATTGTAATTGAGAGGAATAAACAGGTCCGGGATGTCGGATGGAATATCGCCACCTTATGTCAATCAAACATAGCCTCGTAGCTACCAGCTCCTTCGGCTGATCCACTCTGGATGAGCTGCAGAGCTGCCAGTAAATGTTTGCAGTGGAATATCCCATTTCAAGTAGTTAAAAATAAAAATAAAAAAATTCACCCCACCCCTCCCACATTTGTCATGGATGTTAAATCTAGCTGTAGAGGCCTAGTTACCTAGTTTTGTAAACCAGGTTGTAAATATGTTTATTTCTTTTGCAAAATTGAACTTTTTAACTTGGGAATTGATGGAGATTTAGTCACCTTTGGAGCCAGTCTCCAGTGATCAGTCTATGAACTACAATTATTGTTATTTCCATATTGTCTTCAACCTCAAAGTTAGATTGATGATGCCTGGAATTAAAATAAGCGAACTCCTTGATTATTATACCTGCCTTATATTTAAAGCTTGGTTACTCTTTTTTTGCCTTATGCCTCATTTATTTTTACGAGACAAAAACCTATTTTAGAAACCGTCTCAACTCTGTGACATTCCCCATATGCGCTCATGGGATTTATAGATTATAGGCACGTTCTTTATGCCGCTTAAAGGGTATTACATTATTTCCACAGTCTGCTACAAAGTAAAGAAATGAGGAAAGTTTGTTAGCACTCAAGCCTGAGTTATAGTGTATGTTTAACAGACCACAGAAAATGCAGAGACATGTACCATTTTAAACAAGCTTTCCCTTCTAAGCAGATCACACGATCAGTCTTTATTGTTTCAGGAGGGAGATGAGACTGAACAATGAAACAGACAGCATGGCAATTTGGATAAGATGCAACTACCTAATTAAATGAGGATGGGAACTAAAACAAACTAAATCTCCATCTTAAACAGTAAATAATGACAATTAAAGAGTAGTGTGCATCAACACTGTACCATGTTTATGTGTAAGCCATGAAGCATGCGTGGAGTCCTTGGCTTTTATCTGCTTTTATCAAAAGTGTTATGTGTTCATCAGTGTTCAAGAGCAGGTTGATAATATTACACAAACAGTTCAAATCTTCTCTTACTGTGATAATGGTAGATTTTAACTGTGCTGTAGATTGTGAAGGATTAAGAAGGTGTAATTAACCTAAATACAAACCTTTAGTATTTACAGAAAAAAAAATCTGGATGACAGAAGCACCAATTAGCACATGTGTGTGAAAAACCTTCAAACACGCTGAGCCAATGTTTCTGTGTGCAGCGCTTTGTAGCTAAAAATGACATTTCTTGTCTCATTCAGACAAGATTCGTAGGCGAGATGTCTCAGTGCCGCGTTACAAGCTTCTGCAGCTTTGAGATGTTTAGTCTGATCAAAAACACAGAGATTCCAAAAGGAGCTCAGCACAAAAACAATGATCACGGGATCAATGTTCATGCTAATGCCTGCCGCCACCAGGCATGGGGTAGATTTTTAAACAATATCTGTTTGCAGCTTTGAATTGTAATTTAATCTCTGCTGAAGGCCACAGGCAGTTGTGGAGGAACAAGTTCGGGAACACTTCTCCAGAGCTTTCTACTATGGACAGAAGTTAATTACTTGTGACATTTTTAAAATTGATTCACTCAACAACATTTTGTAAACAGGTCGGGAGAAGGTGATAAATTTGTAGCTGACACATTTATGGCTATGTGACTTGTATGCTGACACCCTATTAGATGTAATCTATCACTAATGAGGGGAGTTTTGCCATGACATTTGCTAGATTGCATGCACAAACAAGCTCCAAACAAGTTTCCAGTCGAAGGTCTAACCTGGGTAGAGCATGCTTTCGAATATCTAAGTAATTAAAGGCCTTGGACAAAAACATTTCAACAACCAGATGGGTAGCAAGTCTACTTCTTGCTAATACAAGGATCGCGACGGCAGTTTTTTTTTTTTTAATACACTGTACTATCAGTGAAGCATAAAGAGCAGCATACATGACAGAGGACTTCAATTTCCCCCAACATAACCAAACCTTCAGGATGCGGCATTTGACATCTAGTCTGTTATTAAATTTTTACACACTACTGACCACAGTATCATCTGAAGGAAACTCTCGCTGCTGTGATGCCCCCGGGTGCCTGGGTCTCTTTAGTCATGCATTTGAGGTGGTGAAAGCTTCTGTGACCCTGTATAGTGAGATAATTTCAGAATGCCAATGAATGCACTTCCCCCTCAAACACTTGAGGTACTTTAAGGATTTGTTTAGCCAGTTTACGGGGTCATAACAGATCCGAGTATTGCTCTTAGTACAAAACAGATTAGCCTGTAAAAGTCCAGAATGCCATATTATTTGATTTGAATGAAAAATTTATTAGGAAAAAAAATGTATTACAAAAAAAAGAAGAAAAAAAAATCCTGTTACCTTTTTTACTTTCTGGAGCATGCTCCACGTTGGATCCACACCTGCAGAGTCTTAATACTGAAGACTATCTGAGCCGATGACTCAGCTGGTTTGTAAAGCAGCAGCTTCTCCTGATGAGCATAAAAATTCAGACCTCAGATCTCATCACTTCAGAATAAGAATGAGTTCAGACGTATGCCTCTGCCACATAGGAATGACAAAAATGGACACTTGGTCTGTCAGTCGCCCTTTGAAACGACAGTTTTAATCTGATCGACATACATCTACTCATCTAAAAGTATTTTTCCATTTTAAAGTTTCTTTCTATCTCAAGCAATTACAGGGTTCTGCACCAGCAGATTATATATTTTAAGCATTGTTTTGGACCAAAATGAATGCCTTTCACAGCTTAAAACCTAATTCTCAGAATGAAAATCTTGGTTTTTGTGTCCAAATGTGATAGTTCAAGCTCAGTGACTAAAGTTTACCCATTATTTATACCATGACTAGAGTGAAGCTGAAGAGAGCGTGCTCATGTAATGAGATACTTTGCAGCTCCAAAAGGCTTTGGATAAATGTTTTTCTGCTAAATTGAGTTCGCTATCTGTCTCATCCCCGATGCAGGCATTTTGTTGAACTTCCACTTTTGGGCAACGAGAGCACACAGTGGAAAGCTGTTTTTTGAAAAAAGAAAAAAAAAAGAAAAAAAACAATGATGTAGATAGCAATTAGCTGCTTAGCCTCGGGTTCTTGTTGTGTTCAACAGTTAAGGACGAGATTTATGATCTTACTTGGTAAAGTAACAAGCTCCAGCTCCTGGAGACAGTCGCTTTTGCTCACTGGGTGTTGGACTAAACTCATGAATATAATGAGGTGTTCTTTATCTCCACTTTCTTTAGTTTTATTGCATCCTTGCTCTATTTTAAGAACAGCACGACTGATGTCAGTATAACAGGAATTGAAATAAATAGCTCATACTAATGAAAGGTACTGCTGACTAGAGTTTCAGCACTGAGCTGCAAAATCTTGTACCGTTGTCAAGGGCTAAAAGCAAGTTGTCAGTCTCCATTGTCTACACAGCACTAATGTGAACAATATGGTGAATATGTGTGAAAAGGATGTGGCCTTGCTTGCACAACGTAAGCAGGCTGTGTTTTTGAATGCTTTATTGCACACACGTCTGTCACGACAGATGAGGAGCTATCCTTGACGGTAGACACACACTAGAGATTTTATCCATCACAATATTAAAAAGAAAAAAAAAAGCTATCTGATTCTTATCAGGTCCTTAGATTAAGTAAATGCAACTTCAGATTAGGAACAGCACAGTGTCATTCTCTTTTCACACACTGGGTCTGATTTTGGTAGTTAAATAACTCAACCCTGAACAGCATGAAGCAGGTGAAGAAAATAGATGGATGGACGGACGCAATAGAAAAAATCTGCAACTTTTTCATTGAAATATTTCTGAATTGTATAGTAACATACTGTTCTATGCTTTTATTTTAAGATTCTCTTTCCTTCCTTGTCCCCCAGCTAGAGCTGATAATATCAATTTCTCCATATTCCTTGACATTTTGACAGGCTTTATTGTTAGCTGAACAGCCTGTGCAGTCACTCAAGAGAAAAAAAAATAAAATAATGATACGATGGAAGACTGGGGTATTATTAAGGCTCCTTTCTTATACATACAGCCTCTTAATGAGACACTGCCTGCCATCAAGTTTGTTGTTAGCTTTTCCAAAATTAATATTTATGAGGGGAAAGGAAAAGAGAGAATCCAGCCACAATGGTGGAAGAACATTCAGTCTTTCACTTATTTTTTTTTTTTAATAGTTCTGCTTTGTACAGTGTTTGAGAATTGGTTTTGTTAGCTATTTCCATTGTTTTCTCCGACTGAACTCTTTGAGCATACCTAAAAAAAAAAAAAAAAACGTTCACACTTTTCAAACTTTCACTCACAGATCCAGATCCATCAGAAATGTCAATGACTGGTTATAATTGGACATCATATTGCTTTATTATTTATATTATTTATTTATTTACATTCCTCTCAGAGTAATTGTAAGGGAAAGCCATGATGCAGAGGATAACAATAAGAGAGGGGAAAAAACATAATACTTACATACCAGCTTTTGAGACTAATTACATTGTATGTGTCATTTAACAGCATTTTTAGTGCTGAAAGGAGTATTATACGTTTAGAGCCGGAGGGTACAATCTCATTTCGCATTCAGCTTCTTTTACAGATCCCAAGGGCTGCAGGGAGCCTTCAAAAAATTTTAAATAAAATGACATTCACAAAGAACGGCCTTGGCATATTTGCTCTCACACTTGCTACATGACATTTGTCATTGTTTAGTGTTTGATTTGTTGGGAGCTCAAACAGAGCCAGTGTAGATTTAGAAAATATTCTGAGTGGTAAATTACTGGGATTGACAATTCCCTTGTCGTATCAAAAATAAAAATATTACTGAACAGAAGCAAAAAATAGCAAGCTTCGGTGCAGAACTGCATGTCATGCGTCAGTATCGCGTCTCAAGGGTTATGAAACTTTAATTAATCTGAGGGGGGGAAAGAAAAAAAGAATGAGCTGACAACGAGCGACATCTAGTGGTTAAATAAGATAATTGCACATTACCGACTAAAAGAGGTAAATAAAAAAGTGCTTGCTGGGAATACACGTTTAAATTAAATTAATGGTGTATGCAAAGTCCAGGAGTCAAGATTTAAAGTGGATCAAAACTTTTCATCAAAATTATTTTCTGACAAGAACGGATACTGCTCAAAATTAAATTTAGTTCAAAAATAAATGTTGACTACTGTAGTTGGTGCTGATGGCATTAAAATGTAGGCCTACTACTCTGTACCACTCATATTTATGTGAGGAATCTTTTTTTAAGTTAGTTAATCTGCATCTATGCAGTATTAATCCTCTAAACAAACAAGAAATGAATGGATAATATCCTTTTTTAAAAATCCTTTTAAACGATACAAGGATTTCCATCCTTCCAAAACAAGCCATTTTGAAGTGGTCTACTTGCTTAACTTCGGTCAAATTTGTGGTATCCGTGTTGCGGACAAGCTTCCTCCAGGGAGCGCCCGTCACCTGTACTTTATCTCACTTGTCAGGTACAGGTGTAGCCGGAACAAAAGTTTCAAAAATAAACGTTTGAAAGTGTACCTGGTGAAGAAAGAAACAAAACATTAATACTCAGACTTCCACGTGTGGAGTTAGGAATGATAAACTTAAATGCCCGACTGACTGAAAACTAGTGTTTGTCTCAGCTCGGTTCAAACCTGCAGCTTCGCTGGTAAAAGAGTTAAGGGTTAAAATAGGCGGCTAATAATACCTCCCTGCTCCGGGCTCCTCCCCTTCTCCGAACAAACCACCTACAACAAGTTTGACAGCTAAGTGTTTCAGTGTTGATGCAGAGCAACAGATAGCTGGACTTTCCATCCATCTTTGAGTCGTTTTCCTCCACATTTTCACATTGTCGTTGTGTGTGCGGACTGCGTCTCCTCCTGCTGGCTATGAGGGATTTTATCCGTCCGTAGGTTTGGTCACTTCTCCCACTGGAATCCTTTTTTTTTTCTTTTTTTTTCTTCAGTTTGGCGTCCGTGTAGTTTCTGTTAAACAAGAGAGAAACATACATATATCTATCTATATTTCCCCCCCGTTTTTTTTTAATTTTTTTTTTTTTAATTTTTTTGGCGTCGCGAGGAAACTAAACATGTCGAAGAGCGTGGAAGAGGTGAACAAGCTGACTGAAAGTACATACAAGGTGGGTGCTGGTTTTTAATTTTTAATTCTTTATTCAAATCGGAAGCTGGGAACGCAACAGGTGCGAGCGACAGGATAAGACGCCTCCATGCGCTCATGTGTCCTCCCGTTGAGAACATGCCAGTCAAAATTTAACTTTTCCAACTACTAACAGACACGTCATTTTAACAGGTGTATCTAATTAGTCCACCAATAAGAGACACGTGGACAGAAGCGGTCACCTAGAAACAATAACGGTTTCCTTTTTATTATTATTTTTTCTTACAGTATGGTGGTCTATAGTCATTACAGTGGTAAAATATGTAAACTATTGTCAAAGCTGTAAACTTATTTATTTATATTAAAAAAACGGGCTTCACGTCTCGTTCTTTCTGAAGGTTTCTGGGCTAAACCTTCTCGGTTTATTTGCATCATTAACTTCAGACTACACTGTTTACACTGTAAAAGGTTCAGCAACGTTTGAAAACGTGGCTCCGAGAAACTACAAGTTTATTCATTAAGACTTGAATCACTGGTTTTGAAGAAAATGGCCCCACCCTGTAGGAGTGCCATTTCCTCATCAAAGTGTTGCTTTGATATATATATATATACACACACACACACACACACACTTCATTTTATGAGCTATACCAGGTGAATATACTGTATGTTG
>JAOWBL010002191.1:0-14052 GCA_028564865.1 Zenarchopterus dispar
ATACATACATACATACATACATACATACATACATACATACATACATACATACATACATACACACACATATATATATAACATTCTACATGTGTCTTTTCATATGTAGAAGTTAATTATTGACAAACCAGCGTCTCCGCTGCTCAATCACTACCTTTATCTGATGTTGACAACTGCTAATTATCTAATTTCCCCTCTGCAAAAAAACAAAACAAAACAAAATCATTTAAAAACACAGAGTAGATTTTTATTTCCCTTGCTCAAAGCCCTAAAGCCAACATTTCAGTGTTTTTGCACCATTTGTACTGTTGCACTTTATTTAATAAAATCTACCTTCATTATGGCTGATAGTGGATTGCATGATTGCTTGATTTGTTATTTCCTTTTTGAATATTACTGATTGAGATATGATCTAATTCTGAATTTTTTTGTCTAATGATGAAACAGCTGTAAGGATCCCCTCATCTACAGTTAATTATTTTGAGGGATTGTTTACATGCCTGCACTATAGCATCATTATTCGACAAAGAAAGCACGGAAAGCCAAATAAACACCTTTCTTCTACATTTTTATGTTTGGCACAGCCCTTTGCTTTTGATTCCAAAAAGAAACCCAGCCACATCCCATGCATTTTCTTAATGCTCACTTTGGCTTCATAGCCTCAGCTGTAATTATATAGGAAGCCCGGACAAATATGTGACTGTGCCCTGTTGAATTGACCAATGTTTACTTTGGTCTGAGTCCTAAAATATTTACAGCCAATGAATATGAAAGCAGGGTACACGTTCATTCTTCTTGTCCCGTGTTGCAAAGGCTGGCCATAATGTAAAACTGTGTCAGTGATGCGGGGAAAACAAAGCAAGGTCCTGGTCAAATGTAAAGTGGTGCAGGGAGCTTAATGTTGGGACATCAGTCTCTGTCAGAGCTCTGTTAGAGGGAGTCGTGGGCAAGGCTGCGATATCTGGAGAAGATCCAGCGGTGTCAGCAGGGTGAGAGCAGGCTCATTTACCTCCAGTCAGCTGCTGCCTTATTTCACTTAAAACTCTGCGGGGCTTGGACTTTGTTGACTTTTATTCTGTATGTCTGAACAATTAGTCTACTGTAAACACGACAGATAAACTTTATGTATGGGAGGGCGGCTCCTGCGGCCCCGCACTGATCTGAGGTCACAAAGGTAACTATTTATTTGTTTTTATATTTCGGATCAAGGTCAAAATTCACATGCATTAACAGTCAACCAGCTGGAAACCTAGATCTTTATTACAATTACATTTTTACTTACAGCTTTTGAAATATTGTTGACTTTTGGAGACACTATCTTAATTTTCTTTGTCACAATTGTGATAACTCAGTTCTTAACTCTTAATTTAATTTAATTGTTCATTTGTATAAGCTTAGTTCCCAGATCCTGGGGGAGTTGCTGCTAGCTAGTCAGTGAGAGGAATCTTAGCTGCATCAGACCTTTTTGAAAAGGGTTAATTGCTAAAGCGGGTTGTACCATGGCCAGTTTAAAAACCACTTATTATATTATTCTAAGTGAATACTGATTTTGCCAAAATGTAGAACACAGTATGCAGGATGTGAGCCACTGCACAACCTGCAATAAATGAAAAACATGATGGTCTGCTTCTTCTGGGAAACTTTCCAGCGTACAGGAAATTGGCTAAATCACTTACCTTCCTGTGTACTGATGAACATACCTTGCATACATAATGTAATAAACCACTGGAACAGAAGTTATGCCATAGCATAGTCACTTATAATGTGACATGCTCTACTGCTGGAGAAGTATCCACTACACACCATCTTCTTCTTTGTATTCACAGTACATAGTATGTAGTTTTGAAAATGGCCCATATTCCTTTAAAATTCAGATGTTTTGGGGGATGGATGAGTGGGGGTCCAGATCTTATTTTTAGAGCTTTTTCTTTCTTTAAAACATTAATATGCTCAACAGTGACCAATATTCTATTTTTGTACTATATTTGAACTGTGCTATATCTTTACTCTTTCCCTTCATGTTCCTAAACACCCTGTTTGGCTGTGCATTTTAGGTGGATTTCCATTGGTGTGAGTTAGAGTAAAACCTAGGATGCTGGAATTGAAAAAGGGTCAACCTTCTTCTTGGTCCTTTCAGCTGTTGCATCTCCATTGGAGTGACGGACCTGGTAGGATCCACTAGTTAAACAAACTACCACTCCATACCAGCTGGTACCAGTGGTGCACCACTTTTGTGGTGTTGTGTCAGTCATGAATGATTTGTTCTAAAGAAGAAGTCTTCAGGGTGAACAAACTGAATTGAATCACTTACTAAAATTTGTTCATTTGCACTTCAGCTGAGCTCTGTTGTAAACGAGGCAGAGAATTAGTCAATTATTACACTTACATATTCACATAACCATAAACACAGCTTTTAGCTCCCGGCTGTTTTAAACTTTCTGTCTAACACAAAATTAAATTGTCAGGCTGTAATGCCAGCAAGTGACGAGACCCATTGAAGTGATCAGTACATTCACCAGTTTGTTCAATGAACATAATGGTTCACAGTGAACACGAGACTCTAGTGAAAACCAGCAGTTTAAAACGTCAGAATCAGCTTTAACAAGTCTGACAGCAATGCCAAACTGTTGACCAGTTTAAAAGACTTCAAATAATTAAAAAAAAATCTAAACCCAGCATTCATCTCCAACATGATTAGTGAGTGAGTTTCTGAAATATCAAGATTTACAGTGGAGTCTGGTGTGTTTGGTTTCTGGTGAGAATCATGAGTCACTGAAACACAAACTGTTTGACCGTGTTCTAGCTCAGTGACTTACAGTCAGAGCTCAGGTCAAGTACCAAACAATTCGGTGAACAAATCTTTTGAACAAATCTTTTTAATGAACCATTTCAAATGATTCAGTGCTCTGAAAAAACGACACCACCCATCACTACTGTTCACCAGCCAATAATAAATAAAAGAAGGAGACGAATGAAGGAGCTGAGACGGTTGCTGCATTTCTGTTTGCACGCACTGCATTGGGGATGATGAATCAGGAGATTCAAACTCTTCGGGGGCATTGAGATGGCTGAGTGTCATCTCCTGCCTAAAGAATATGCAATCCAAGTTTTTTTTGGATGCGCTGAAGTACCTAACCTAAGACAAGCTTGTTTCTGCCTCTTAGAAGTTTCCAAAACTCTCCTTGTGGGCCATTTCCTGTAAACAGAGACACACAACACACCTGAAGTCCTATATAGCAAACACCCCCAAATGAAAACCTGCCTTTTATGTTTTCCTGGTGTCCCAGTTTAGTTGAATAGATAGCATTTAGTCATGTTCAAAACTGCATACTGTGTACGACACAGCATGTACTGCATACCACTTCCTGCATTCAGGTCTCTCTGTGTCTCTCCGGTGCACCTGCACAGTCTGACAATGTGATAAATATTTGATTAAATCAATAGTTTATCGTAAAGAAGCATCAGAGACCACCGAGGGGTAAAGAATTGTTTATTTCTAGATGATATGCACGAAAGACAAGGACACCATCAAAAATCCCTCCATGTTAAAATTGCACACTCAAGATAGATCAAACATGCTCTCACATTTATCAGATCTTTTTTTTCTGTTCACACATGATGTTTTATTCATGACGTGGGTGTCGCTTGTCAGCCCGAGTTCACCGCCTCCCAGATTTGTGTGCAACAAGGTTGATGTGGTGCTTGGAACGATTTCACTGCTTTCACAACAAAAAATATGTACTGTTGTCATTCACGTGTTATGATTTAGATCAGCTGCATGCAACAAAGAAATGTAAAAATGTGCTATATAAAGAAGCTTTTGCACTTTTAGTCACAATCAACTGGGTTATGATGGTTTTTCATAAATATATTTTAAAAAGCGATGAATATTGAGTTTAGCACTTAGTATGCTAAAAACTGGGGTTAAAATACTTTAATGATTGTTCACATAATTATTATGTTATGAACAGTACACGTCTCTCCATGGTATAACTCTGTTAGTGCCTGTGCATTAAAATTTAACAACTCACTGAGGTAATTTCCTCAAACTTTACTGCCAAAGACCTTTAGTCATTGCTTTCTCTCCACCAGATCAATTAAAATGGATTATAATTTACTGATTTGTCAAAAGCATTCAGGTTCAGAACCGGGACAGTCAAACAAAAGTTCTTCAGAGTTGATTTTTATGCTGTACCTCAGCGGACCTTCATTCTGGCGTTTGCTTTTCAGAGGTGGCCATTGAGAACAATCTATGAATCTTAATTTGCAGGCTAATTGTGTCTGTGCAGTGGGAGAGCTTTACCCTGAGAAAGTGGCTCAGAAGTGGGGACATAAGTTGGCCAATTATTACGATTCCTGTGTGATTATGGTGAGTTTGTTCTTAAGTGGCTGTAATCACAGTCTTTTCGCGCCTGGCAGTTTTATCCATACAGCTTCTCTGGCTGCTAAGCGTGTTTGCAAATGAATAAAATTCTCTATTATTCCATTTTGCTGAAACTTTTTTTTTTTTGGTCCAAACAGAGTTGCATTCTTCTAATTAATGTTGTTGTTTTTGTGTTGGCAAATAAATTAATCATGACAGAGCTCCTGGGAAATTTCCATTCCTCGTTTCCACTGGAACCATTTGGATGCAGTATTGCCTTTTTCTTGTGAACCCACAGAGTCAAGATCTGCATTTTAATAGCACATTATTGCCACTCACTGCGCTGGGGATTTGTGAAAAACTATTTCATGTCAACTTGTTGAATTAAATAAATGTAGTGATTTGGGTAGGGATTGACTGGGCTGCCAAAAGATTTAGGTAGATAGCAAGTGCTGAAGTAAAAGGAAAGAGCTACTCCCTGCAGAACAAGAACATTGTGTTGTAACAAAAAAAAAAAAAAGAAAAAAAAGTGACTTAATTTACCTGACATTGGTGCAATCTTAAGGTTGATAGGTAGAAATAGGCTGTGCTTAACTGTAGTGTGGGAGCACACATAACTAGAGGAGTATTGCAGCACTGAACACTTCAACTTCTGCTCCCTGTGATGTGCATCACATTCAGTTGTGAGCACTAAGCCAAATCATTTTTCTTCAAATGTGGAAGCCAAGAACCAATCCCACTCTTATTTTCACTGGCTAGTGCTGTAGTTGAGCTGAGCAATTATTATTTGCTAGTCAGGCGGCTAAAAAAAAAAGAGAAAGAGAGAGAAAATTGGGACAGAGAATTGCCAGGTGCCAAAATACTCATGCAGCCACCCTCCATTAGTAGCTGGTTCAAATACAGTGAGCCAGCGCCCCCAAACTGCACAGGGGTAAGCTGTGGTTTTGTCTAAGCTCACAGATAACATTACCCTCAGCACTGATGAGCTGCTGCAGAACATTGGTAAAGGGAAGTTTCTACAAACCTCATACTTCTGTAACAAAAAAGTTAAACAATAATCTGTCTTTGACAGTGAAAAAACAATGGAACATGTGTTCAATGTAGTCACCACCCAGCTTCATTATATTTAGAAAATGTAGCCAAATCTAGACTCTGATGCCACCAGCACACTTGGAAAAAATATTATTAGTGATACTAAGAATGACAGAAACATCGTACAAGCTTTCAAAGTGGTTAGGTGGTGACAGGTGAGGGTGACATGATTAGGTGCAAGAGGAACATCCACCGAAGGCTCGATGTCTTCAAAGACTTTAAGAAAATCTGTAGTCTTCCCAGTGAAAAACTGCAAACAGCTTCATCTTTCAACATATGGAGTGCATGACACCGTAAAACTTCAGGGAGTGTAATGAAATCTCAATGTATAAGAGTCAAGGATTTCCGCTGCAACAACACATCATCAGGAGGGTGAAACTAACCTGTCTCATGACGGTCTAAACCCAGCTCACGTTCCCTATTAGGGGGTGAACAATCCAATGCTTGGACGTGTGTGTGGTCTTCAAGCCTTCAGGCAGTGTTGCCTCAATATAATCATCAATATGACCACATGGGCACCTTGGAAAACTACAGTCACTCAACACAGTCCACGGCTGCATCCAGAAATGTGACCTTAAACTGTATTACACAAAGCAGAACCCATATATCAGCACTACCAAGTTCTCTGTGCAGGAGCTCACCTGGTACAGGTAGAAGGAGAGTGGGTATGTGTGCAGATGAGTCCAGTTCAATGTTTCGTTTTGAGAAATTTGGACTTTGGGTCCCACAAGATCAGTCAACTTGCAAAACACAGGATCTGTGATTGTATGGGAGTGCATCATGGCCCATTTGTTGGATATGTAAAGGTTCAATGATGCAAGGGCAAGGGTACCACAAATATGTAAAATCTCTGGATAAAAATATATAATACGCCATGCTGCTGGGTCAGGTTGTCTCCAGTCGAAGCTCTCTCCGTTAAAGAGACTCACAACACTGAATAAAATAGTCAACAATCATTAAGTTTCTACTCATTCCTGCACTTATGACTATTTTAGGCATTGTATTTAAAATGCAGTTCAGTCATTTTTTATTTAAATTATAACACTAATCTGCAGTTGGTTTATTTTTCTCAGTACTTGTGTTTGCTGAGAAAAATAAAAGGTCAGGAGCCTTATAGCTGTGAGACAACAGTGATAATCACTGCACTAGCATTCTGTCTTTTAATTAAAAGTTCTTGCAAGTAAAAAAGAATTTGCAGCATAAAAAATACAATTAATGAAGGAGGTGTAGGCGAGCTTCACGCCAGCTGCACGCCGTGTGTTGTGGGTGTGAAGTGTCGTTAATTTTATTTTGCTTTCGTTGCATGACACGCATCTTTGTCTGGGCTCGAACCGTGCCACATGTCATCGGGGGTTTCGGCATGTTGCCTGTTTCTTTGAAAAAAAAAAAAGAGAATATTACGTGTCATATCAGCAACAACAGCTGATATGAGGTTAACAGCTCATCTGTAGAGCAGCAACAGAGAGGCCAGCAGAATGAACACACACACACACCTGTAATCCTAAAGTTTAGCAATACACACACACACACACACAGACGATGCAGACGCCTTATAGCTATGTGAAGACCACCTTAGAGTGATATACGTTTAAGCTGACATGATTTCACAGGCGCAGCATCTCAGCAGATTTTCCAAAGGTCGTCGTATTGTCCTTGTCACTGGCACAGTCTTTGCTAATGTGTATTACTTTTGAGTTCTTGCCATGTATGATCCTCCTGAAATGAAAATGGTCTTGGATTACATCCAGGTGGTTGTGATTTTAAATTACGTCTCCCAGCATAAAACGATTCAGCAACCTGCTCTTTTTTTTAACCTACAGATGCATTGTATATTCCATTTGTAATAGATTCTTTGTGTGCGTGGATAACCACTTCTGTTTGCTGCAAACAGCTGTCACACAGCATTTGCTAAAGTGTTTTTATTTATTTTTAATTGCTTGCTTACCACTTAGAATCTATTTTTTAATTGTGCACAATACTTCTGCACCCCAGGAGTGTATACTTCGAAAATTAATGACATACACTTGTTCTCTTTGAAGTTCCTGTAATAACATGGATGTCCACGATGAAATCATCCCACTGAAGTAAATACAGTCAGATCAGGAGCAGGTTAAGTGCTACCAAAAACAATTAAGAGAACAAGTACAGAGCAATCTTAGAATCTCAGCACAGATGATTTGCAATACCATAGTAACTCAATCTCCATCCCATCTGAATAAATCCATAACTGACCATTCATAAAAATGGGAAGCCCTCTATTAAACCCATTTGACAAAGTGGATGCTTGCCTGAATTCATTAATTCCAGCGGCTGTTCCCTAAGAATACTGATGAACTCTGACTCCATGTCAGAGTTTCCAAGTGCCCACGGATGCCCACAGACGCATTTCATTTAAGGATTATTAGAATTGATCTGCATCAGCCTACAGAAAATGTGCTTATTCCAAATAAATATGTATTTCTCTGTTTGTGGTTTGTTCATCGATAAGGTGCAGTAAAACAGCTTTCAGTGCGGTAAATTTTCTCAGCTGTCTCGACGGAAACTGGAGGGGCACAGGAGGCTTTTGAAATATTTCCAGTCTCATATTTAAACCTGACAGTGTTGGTTCCGGCCGACATCGCTGCATGGCAGCTCTGGTGGCGTTAACATCTCACAAAACAACTTTTATACCTGTGAGAGATGTGTCTGCAGCTTTCTGTCCCTTTTCTCTCTGTTTGTGTGACTCTTACAGAGAATTAATATATTAGTGTGAATCATTGTGTTACCCAGTTCCTTCAACTGGTTCACTCTGATATTTAATTCACAGAGGCTGCCTGCTGGCAAATGATAAACCAATTCAGTTTTTGTGCATTATAAATGAACAATAAATAAATAACTTTAGGTCTGGATTTGTGGAAAGGTTTCAACCATTCTTTGGGATGGTTTCTTTGTTTCTCAAACATCCATCTCAAATACTCCACCGACATTTCTGTATTAGATTTTTTTGGACCTAATGTGATACACAAAACCACAGCTGATTAACCAAGTCAAGCCCTAACGTTATCTGAAAGCACCAAAGCATATTTTTCTCATCTCTTATAATGGATGTTCGATTTCAGCTTATCTACTTAATAAATGAAAGCATAAGAAAGGGAGTTGCGGAGGATGATTATTTTGGGGCTCCTTTATAGCTCTGCCCCCTTCGCACTGCCTGCGTGGTATGATTTGTAGAGAGATTGAAATGAGGCTGGCTGGTCGAGCAGCGGCTGGCTCTTGATTTACACACACTGTTAAATCACAGAGACAGCCGGCTGCCCGCGCTGCCCACCACCCCGCCTCAGACGCACATCTATCTCCATGCAGGAGCTCCTCCTGACTCTCAACCTTATGGCACCTATAACACGGAGCCCCGCTCAGAGTCCTGGATCCAGAGTGCTGACGATGGTGGGGGGCTTTCTGCAACAGCTGGCAGTAAATGGATTTCTAGCCAGGACAATACTGGAACAAACATCAGAACGAGAGGCAGCACTGGAGACAGAAACACAGAATTTTTGGAAAGGTGGTCATGTGGCCATTGACAGGAGTGGGATGGGTAAATCTCCATGACTGAAAGCACAAAGATGCTCTGCAGAGTATTCTTGTCTTTTAGGGTGAGGAAACATTTATTTGCTTGAATGAATCCGCTCTTTTGCTTCTATCTGGACAGAAAGTATTTCCTGCTCCCTGCAGAAACCTTCAAAGCAAAAATGATGATTTAACAAAAATTTATTGCGTATTTTATTATCTAAAATACATCCAGATTATGTGAGCATTCCTCACATAAGCACCCATTTCATATTGGTCAGTAAAAGCTGCAATTTGGAAACAATAAAAAAACAAATTAGGATTCTGCACATGGCAAAGTTTGAGTAGTTAACAAGCACATCAATGTCAGTGATTATCACTTGTACACACAAAACAAGGTGACTGAACTCGTTAAACTGCAGTTTGGCATTGAAATACGGCCCATTAATTCCACTGTGCACGTAACAAAAGGGCATGAGGCACGTTATTTCTATTCCAAGTCCAAAGTCACTGAAAGAAAGACTGAAAGATTTTCAGATCGAATTATCACTCAGACTGTGATGAATGTTCTTGTCTTTTTCACATATTCTGAGCAGTCACGGTCGCGATTATTTGTCAACACATTCCAAATACTTCAGCTGAAACATTTGCACAGGATTTAAGTATGAGTGTGATAGTGGTTGCTTTGTTTAAACATAGAAATTTAATTAGTGATTAAAAAATAAATTAATTTTAAAAATCACTTGGAATATAAAGTGTAATCAATACATAATTCCTTAACATAATTAGTGTTACATTAAATCTATTAGCAGGCACTTTAATTCAAAGCAACTTGCAAGTACAAATGAGGGAAACACTGCAGGGTAATGTGGGGTTAAGTATCTTGAACTGAAGACGCTGGAGATCAAACCTGCAAACTTCAGACTTAAAGATGACCATTCTGCCTCCTGAGATCCAGTGAGCCTCAGCCATAAATTTTTATTGCATTATTTAGTCCTTTTCCAGCACTCATCAATGGCATGAAGATGTTTTTTATCAAAATGACATAGTTTAATGTTTCTTTCTCAACCCAGCTTGTGTTAACTTTTCCTTGTGGCTCGCCAGGTTCTTGCATGAAAATTAGCTGGAAACCATAAACTAGGACACATTGAAGAGGGATTCATCCAGTGTTTTACCTCCACCAGGTCTCCACCTTGTCTTTCTGAGACTGAAGGTCATCCTCTGTTGTGTTACAGCTCTTGTAACACAACATTAAAAACAGTTTTTTTATTTCCAAGAGGAACTTTAAAAGAAGCCCCTTTCTGAATGTTTATTTATTGTTTTGTTAAATTATTCTACATGATTAGATATTGCACCTCAATGAAAAATAGGTCACCTGAAACGTAAGAGGAGACAGAAAAAGAGCTCAGCCTCCAAATAAAATCTCCAACAGTGGCACATGCCTGTCTTCACACCAGTCTTTGCTTACTGAGTCATCTTTGCACCAAAAAAGCCTTCCTTTCCCAAAATGTCCTTGTCTCCCTGCTACTGTATTTGAGATCACTGAAAAGTCACTTGACGTACATAAACAACAGGTAAGCACAGTGAACCAAAGAAGTGGGTTTTCTATGCTAGATCTAATTTTTTTTTGCATCTAAACATAGAATTGCATCTGCTCTGCCAGCGTAATTCTTGAATACCTTATCAAAATTAAAAAAAAACAAAACAAGATTTATATTTAACAAGAGGCTCAATCCGTACAAATACCCGTCACACTGAGGCTAATTTCTTACATGTGAAATATTACAGCCAGGCCTCTTTAAATAGAAGTTTAATGTCATCGTTGCTTATTACCTTGCTGCACGGCTGCCATGAAGCACCTGCTGGCAGCTGAACTGAGACATCCACTGGAGACTTGACGGGTTAATCTTATTAGAGCAAACAGTCTCTTTTCTTCAGGCAACTATATGTTTCCTCAATAATTCCATGACAGCCTTTTAATAAGTAAGATCTCTCATACACTTTTCCTATACAGGCAGTTCAGGTATAATGGTCAGTACTGTTTCCTCACCGTTAGACAGTTCCCCGTCGTCACAGTACCCCAGGCCCTTTTCACAGTCCAAAAAATATTAGATGAGATGGTGATCCTAAAATTTAAGAGCTTGGGACCATGTAAAATCCTTGTAGCAGTTTTTGTGTCTTATTTTTATTGATTTTTCTTTTTTAAAATCTCCAGTCACCTGTCTGTTAGCTACCCCCCTGATTTCCCCGTGGATGCTTGTGATGGAGTGGCACCATCACGAGCATGTGTAAGAAAAACATGAATATAGCTCGTGGTAGTGGGTAAAAATCCTGTAAAAATTATGATTTTTAGTGCTTCGGCTGCTTGATTTGTTCATTTGTTTTCTGGCAGAGAAAAAAAACACTACCCACTTTTTAATAATAAAATTTGGAAGAGCTCACTTGGCAGCAAACAAAGTAGATAGAATAACAACTGACACGTCAGATTTAATTTACGTAATTTGTGCAAAGACCAAAATTGAAGAAATGACAGATTGCAGCATTGCTTGGATCTGACTGTTAGTAAGTTCATTTAGCCTCCTCTGGTTACCTGGCAACGACTCAAAGCCACAAAGTAGTCAGGCAGATGAGCAGATTTATACTTTCCTTTTATGTGTAAAACAAACACTATATACAGGGTTTATAAGTGAGCTGCTGAGGTACTGGTTGGTGGACCTTGTCACCCTTGGACAAAGCCAGGCATCGCTTTCACTTCTGTTTGAAGTCTTTTGTGAAAGTCAACAGTTGTAGCCTTGTATTTAGATCTGAGTGGGAACTCTATCCTTTCATGTTACCTCTTCTATAATGCAAATATAGGAAGCTACAAGATGAGAATGAGGATGAACAAAGACCTCAGTACAAGACTGATGCACTAAAAAAGGCTAACCCCTTTCCTAACCGAGCCTGTTTTGGAAATTCCTGCTTGAAAAAGATGTACAGATTTTAAAGTTTTGGAGAGGGTTCTTAAGAGCAGTGTTTACATGTACTTTCCAAATTGGTCATCCCAGCCTCTCATACTTCACAACCAGTTGAATTTAAAGGCAGTTCACAGATCTTCAGTTCAGGCTCTGACTATTAACAATAAATTTAAAAAATGTATTTTTTGCCAACATGTTACTTCAGTCTTGGCTGCTTTTGCTTATCAATGGTACATGATGGCTAGGCTCTTTCCCAGAAGGTAAAATGCATCAGTTGTCATTATCCGTTAGCTGGAGAACTAAAAGTTCTATATACTCATATTATGACTGATCTGACTATATAAACAGATATAGACAGCAGACACCAAGGTGGTCAGAGGGTGGGACTGCAGGCCAGCATGTTAGTGTATATCCTACAGATGCATCTGTATATGCAGGTGGGTTCAAACACAGGGTAGGACTGCAGGATATCTACAACAAAGCCATGTTTAAGACAAGCCTGCTCTAGAGTTTTTCTTTTGTTCTTCAATTGCTGGCTTTGTCATCCTCTTACATCGTTTCAATTTGCGGAGTTTGAAGTTTCATGTGAAAGCAGCTTTTTGTTTGCAGAATATAGCAGCTGGTCACCAGCACTAGTTTTCTCTGAGAAGCCACTTCCTCATCTTTTTACATGTTCACTTCAACACTTAACTCAAGTTAGCTCAAGTCCATTTCAGTAAGTGAGGATATTTATACTTGGAATCTGTTGCCATAGTAACTTGAAATGCTTCATATATCAGAAAGGGAATGGCCTGCAGACCTGTGAGAAAAGTGTTCCTTGCTATCAAGTAGTCTCTGATTTCTTATTTATACTATTCCAGAAAAAGATGTGTTCAAATTAACTATATAATTACAATAAAAGCTCTACATCTGATTAAAAAGAACAACAGCTAAATCCCTGACTTAAAACAGAATACTGGTCTAAAGGTTTATCGACCAAGTTAGTAGTTCAGATTTGTTGAACCTCCTTTCTGAAATGAACCTTTCGTATTGAAATTCTTTTTTTTTTAATTTTTTAAAATTTAATTAGGTACATATCACTGGTGTTTACAGGAGTAAAGCAGGGCTCTGTCCCATTTGCATAGCGTGCTGCATGCGATACTGTTTAACATGCTTTGGGTGATTAAAAATTGGCTTGACTCATCTCTGAGTCATCTGCCCCTTGTGCCGTGGGCGCTCAAAGATGCTAACAGAAATCTTAAAATCATCTGCATAAAGCTTTCACATACACTCCCCTCTCCCTCCCTGTTTGCATCTCAGCTGACTCTCTCTTTTCCAAACTCATCTCTGTTGCATTCTGCTGAAATCCCCCCACCCCTTGCTCCATCTTGATTTTCTACTTTGCCATCACTAATTAGTTTACAGGAGTGCCGGTTCATGGAGGGGCTGTCCATCAGGGTGATTAACGCCTACAAGGTCAAGTCAGCTTCAGAACTGAAAGCCTGTGTATTTCTGAAGAAATTTTAGCAATGTGTTAGATGCTATAAGACTTCACCTACACCGCCTGCTGTCATCTGAAATATATATTGCTCATTGAGGCATGAGGTGCATGATTGCCTTCTTTTATCTACACTATTTTATTAGCTTGGCAACTTGGCAGGTTAATATATTCCTCCTACTCATTGTCCAACTCTGTTTCAAGATTTATGGTTCAATAAGCTTATAAATAATCCCCCCTTGTGTCCACAGTCACAAAGAAGGTTAGAGAATGTCACCACGTGGCCATCGATACTGAGGAAGGTTCTGTAATGGCAGGCAAATAGCCTCTGAGTCTTCCCTATGATGGTTAGGCTCTTTCCCAGAAGACATCTTAAACAGGGATCACTTAAGTTCAGGTAGCTTCTGACTGAGCCTACCTCTGTTGTCACCTGAGTCAAACTAAGCATGACGCCTACAAGTATAAAAACCCTACATGTTTTCTGTAAAAAATAAGCAACTTCTTTTCCTTCTGCTCTCTGAACATATAAATATACACACATATTCGCACACACACACATTATATATATATATATATATATATATATATATATATATATATATATATATATATATATATATATA
>JAOWBL010002192.1:0-14051 GCA_028564865.1 Zenarchopterus dispar
TCTTTCTTTCTTTCTTTCTTTCTTTCTTTCTTTCTTTCTTTCTTTCTTTCTTTCTTTCTTTCTTTCTTTCTTTCGTTCCTCCTCTTATCACTTTACACCAATTGTTTGGAGGAAACTTCAGCCCTCCTCATTGTGTCTAATGGGGCGCAGTCTCGTTTCTGAGTTGTTCTGCAGGATCAGAGCTGAGGTGTAAAGCGAGATTAAGTTAAGGTAAGAGTCAGGGATAAACTGCTGAGGGTAATTGGTAGGTTTAGGGTTTGTGTTAAACCTTAAACGGCGAGTGGAAGTCAGTCTGTGTGTGTGTGGGTCCATGTGGGTCTTTGGGTAACAGTGACGAGTTTCTTTGCTCTCCCGAGGCGCATCATCTCACGTTTCTGCCCTCCTCCACCTGTAATTGCGGTATTGTTGGGATGTAAAGACCGAATGGACACATGCCTTCCTCCCGCATATGATTCCCTTCCCTTCGTTTTTTTTTTTTGACCACATTGCTCAGAGGTGCAACACAATTATATGTGGATCTTGTTTCAGGGCTTTTCTGTCTTTTGGGAGATCTCTTTCACTTGATCATTTTCACACCAACATCAGTGTCATTTCTCCACCTTTACAACTTTTTTTAATCTCAGTTATCTTGATCCATACCATCGGGAACATCCTAAGTGATTTTTTTCCCCCCTCCATTGTCTGTCATCTATTATCTACCCCTTTATGCCTCCCCTTCCATCCTGGAAAGCGCCTCCTCCCTCCCCAGGTGAGGGCTCTTTAGTGCACTTCAAAGGGGTGATTATCAAGTGGGCTGGCACTGTCACTTTGTGTGGTAATCTTTTATGTGCCTGTTTTGGAATCCCGTGCATGTTTACATTTATTATGTATGTCTGGTGGCGACTGAAAGAGGTTTGTTTAAACATTTTATTGGCATTATTTATAGCTTTTGACAAGAAACCACTTCACAAATGTTCATTAAAATAGTAGGAATCTTGAGTGTGTAGCTTTTCTGGAGACCGGTGTGTGTTTCTCTGGAGTTTGGATTGTTACAATGATCTAGATTATGTTTCGGTGTTTTAAAAAATGGCCAAGGATTCTACTGCCGTGCAGCTTCTGAACTTGTCTTCTGTGTTCAGAGCTACTAGCTGGTGTCGACATCATGCTGTCCTCCAGAGTTGTGGTCTGGGAATGTAATTTTAAATATAATTTTTTTTTACATGTTCTGCCTCCCTGGCTGTATTATAAACACTCTTCTGCTCCAACATCATTTCGCTGCACCTGCTCTCACACTGTCTCATTGAGCGTTGACAAGTTTGGGATAACGCCTAAACATTTTGTCTTCGTTTATGAAATCTCTCGCCGAACCACTCAGAGGTCATTTATTAAACTCATAAATTCCCAAAGTAAGACAGTAGATGTTGTGCAGCACAAACAGAAGCTCAAGTGGAGATGAAGAGCTCAAATCCACCTACCTACAGTCAAATAACCCCCTCAGGACCACTCCTCCCAACGCCTTTGTGCTGACTAAATTGATTAAATGTCAGACATTTTTTGTCTGTGAGATCTTTTTTGTTTGCTTTCCTGCTTTTTAATGCTGCCTTTCCCAGTTGGATTGATTGATTCTTGATATTTAATATCAGCGTCTCTACTCGGTCCTTGTGGCATCAGTGGGTACAACTAATTGATGACAGACATATAAAGCATCACATATTATAACGTACAAGCATAAAGATCATAAAGCAGCATCATGAAGAATTTTCATTCATTTATAAATGTGGTTTGGTTGCTGGGAAGATTCAGAAAAGGTTAACAAAGATTTGAGAATAAAATGTATTTATTTGAATAAAATGATAAAGAAAAACATAATTTTCTGATCCTGACCAAAGTCGCCCACTACCCACCCCAACAACCACATGCAGTTTAAAAATGTGGCATTAAATTAATTTCAAACTAAGAGTTGTTCCCGAATATGATCTGGAATTGAATTGAGAGAACAAGTCGTTATTAAACGTATTTGTAATTAAATTTTACACCAGCTTAGCAATGAAAAGAGAGTTAAAGAAAACCTAGTCATGTTTCTAGACATACAGATTTATTTTGTAGATGTATTTATCTCAGCCATGTTCGAACACGTTCTTGATGTTATTTTCTTCTTTTTTTTTTTCGTTTTCACTGTTTAATTAGATGTAGACACCAAAAATATTTCAGGAAATATTAAGGGTTGCCATAAAATACATTATTCTTAAAGCATGTCATTGGTTTATATAAGTGGTATGTTGTTTTTTTTTTTCGTTTGTTTGTTTCTCTGATGGCTGGACTGACATGAACATCCCAGACCTGAACTACTAACATCAAACTTTGCAAGGAGACCTAACATGTATTGTAGTATTGGAAACAGTGTTATATATAATCATTCTTTCCCAGCTTTTACTGGCTTGCATGTTTATGTAGTTTAGAGCTGATTTACACATAAATATATTCTTCATCTGCTCCATCGATCGGGCAGCTTTCTTCCACGTCTTTGTCTGTTTTCTTGTCTGGGAAGCAGCACGCCGTTTATTTTGTCTCCAGCCTGAGTCTACTCTGTTTTCTTCTTCTTGCAAATTCACATGAAGTCTTGGAGCGCTTTTTCCCCGAGTTTGACTGACGTCACAGAGGAGAGAACGGCGACTCATCCGAGGCTGACCGTGCCAGTTTTGCCGCTGGGCAACTGCTTTTATTGATTGACATACCAAGCGGTGTGGTATAGTTTCATCTTGGCAGACTGTAAAACTGATTATTAAACATAGCTGCAGGCGGTGACATGCATGCTTAGAACAATGGAAAAAATTTTGGAAGCTTGTTTTCTCTGCAGCAGGGACGTCTTTGTACTTCTTTCAAATTATTGCATGTTCAGGTCAAAGAATAAAAATTACAACACTGTTTCCTCGTCTTTTGTCGAGATCAGCGAAAAAAAATTTCTGCGGGACAGGCCGCTGAATTAGCGTTCAACACTGCATGCACTTGGGCTGTGTCACCCTGTGCTGTGCTCGGTGCTTTGGGACCACTTCTATGCAGTTATGCTAACAGAGTGTATTTATAGCTGAGCTGGAGAGCAGGTGGCAGGGAAACCAAACCCAGACCGGAAGCTCAGATTCTGGAGATGAGGACTGTTGGACTGCGTCTTGGATGAGACTTTGAAAACCAAGACCGAGAAGGTTACTTTAGCTCACACTAGTGTCGCTTGTCAGGTCAACAGTATTTCTGCCCACACAGGAGCTCGATAGATGATTATCTCTGGAGTCAGTGTAAACAGAAAAGGTGGTTTGCATCTTCTGTGATTTCTATCAAATCCCAGATTTAGTCTTTTCTCTTGTCTTTTTAATTTTTTTTTTTTTTAGTCTGTCAGCTCAAACAGTGGTCACTTTTTCATCCCCTATTTTATTTTTAAGATTCAACTAAAGCTAAGTTTATGAAGCTTCTGACTCCTTTCACACTGATATTTTCACTTTTCAGGGAAGTTTCAGAAAATGGGAATGTCTGTTTTGCTGAGGAAACTGAGTTTGTGATGTTGGGGGAATTGAAAAGCTTAAATTTCTTAAAGTTGCCTCTGTTGTCAAATTCTTATACACATATTTGTGGTTTAAAAGAATTACTAAAACACGAAGTAGGCTGAAATTACATGTAGTATTATGTACTCAGAACGCAGAATACATTATTTCACTTCTGAATCTGGACTGATTGATGTGATTATTCCAAATACAGAAAAATAAGAGTTGTGGGAATTTTACCAAAGAAGTAAACATACACTCCTTTTACAGATAACATTGACCCATCCATCCATCCGTTCTCTGTTATTGGTTCTTCCTATTCAGAGTCGCCAGGAGGTCTGCTGGAGCCAATCCCAGCTCTCTTTGGGTGAAAGGTCAAGGTTCACCTTGGACAGATTCCCAGTCCATCACAGACAAACAACCACACAAGTTTACATTTAAGTTAAAACCCATAGGAGTAACTGTTGGAAGAAATCAAAGTACGTGGATAAAATCCATGTAAGAACAAGGGGAATCTGCAAACTCCACTCAGAAAGGCCTCAGTGAGGTTTTGAATCAGGAACTTTCAAGTTTTAACCATCAAGTCACTGTCCTGCCCTTTTAGTTTTAGGTAGGCAGAGTTGTATCACGATTTACAAAGTACTTTAAGCAATCAAAAAATTAAATTAGTGTGTGATATGAGCACATTTTAACATGTTTTCAGTATCTTTGGGAACTCTGGGTATTTGAGGCTCTGTATAGACTGTATCTGTTCCAGGACTACTTTTTTGTGTGCCCTTATGCGTTTTTATTTATTTTTTTGTTCTTTAAGACTTGCTTCTTGTTTTATTGCAGAAATAATTTAGAAATAATACCTCTAATTACATCATGGTTGAAAATCTTAACATTGGGAGCGGCAAAAACATTAACCTGACCTTTTCCTTCGGGTCCAGCACTGTTAGAAAACCAGCTAAGGATCTATATCATGAATCCATGGGACTGGTATTAGCAGGAAGATGCAAATTCACTGCGGCGCTGCATGCGTGCCTGCTCTCGCCCGGCTTGTTTTTAAAAGTCCATTTAATAAAAATTCTTTAAATGTCCCCCCCTTTAAGTCTCTAATTGTGTTCACGAAGGAAAACAGAGCAGGACAGCGTGACAGAGACAGAGCCAACAAGGCTAGGCAGGTAGAGTCCTAATCCTGCTAATAGCAATGTCTGTTCCATCATGACTGCAGAATGCTTCGCCAGAGGAAAGAGAAGCAGGAACATGTGTGTGTGTGTGTGTATGTCTGTGTGTTTGCAGCAGCGACTACAGGTTTTTGCATGCATGCAAGTGAGTGGGGTTATTATTAACGATGGTGGAAACATACATTTATTGCAGTAATCAACTACATCAAATCTGATGATGGATCTTCTCAGGTTTGATACCCCGCTTAAGATCAAAGCACCTGAAATCGGCTCCACCTCGAAATGTTCCAGCTTCAAAATGTGGCTGACATGTTCTCATATGACAGGTTGATCTCGTATAATTGCGTTGAAGGAGCTATTCATTTGAAAAGCTTTAACAAATATATACGTGTAAAAAGTAAATACATGTATTTAGATGTATTTAGATACATATATTTACCTCCTGATGGATGATTTCTACACTTATGGATAACTCCACAGCACACGTAAGAAAATATCATCTCTTTATTGTCAGATAAAACCTTCACGTTACTGATACTTGCACGACAAAAATAGCTGGCAGCTGTGTTTGACTTACATAAATAATTGACTGATTCACAAAAATTGACGTGTTCCGGATGAAAAAGCGGGCTCACTCTTAATCTTCTTTCACAAAACCGAGATGCAGTGTCCTTACTTGTTAAATTAATTGTCAACTAATTATTTCAGAAGGACTTTGTGTTTCTCCGCGCTGCCGTGGGGAGTTTGTCTTTTTTTAATTTTTTTTTTTTTTTAAACTTTCTAGTTACATGTCAAGACACACACGCACGCACTATCGCACAATCACACTCACACTACCGCACCGTTAATGGCATTTTCAGTTATTTATTTATTTAGTTTTGCTGCACGCTGACAGATGTTCGATATAGTTAGGAGAATTTACACGGTAAAAGTGAGACGGTTTTGACAACACAGATGCACATGTGGTGCTGTTGGAAAGGTGTTTATCCAGCCTCTCGTATATGTCAAATGTGTCTTAGTGACTTTAGCAGATTTCGCTTCTTGTTGAAGTAAAAATCTTCCAAGTTAGGTAGTGAACCTTAATGTGTGGAAGATGAAGGTTTTAATTATTTCAGTATAGGGAGCACACCTGTGGGACTCAGCGCATCACGTAATGAGAAGTTGATGCTTTCTTATTATCTCTCTCTGTCTCTATTAATGTCAATACTTTCATTAAAAAGTTGGGGATTTAAAGGTCAACTTGTTTACCTGACAAAAAGTACCTCCCAGTTTTTTACTGAATTTCAAAGTAAAAGTTTCTTACAGAAGAAATCTACTAATAGTTGACATGATGATGATGATGACTCTTGGAATGACATTAGCTACTGAAATGTCACTTTCGCTGGACTTACAACCCATTTAAAACAGCGTTGCTTAGTTAGAATTTCTCGTTTAAGGATTTTGCAACATCATCAATCATAACATGGTTAAAGATTACCGAAGGCAGAGAGGAATATTCCTGTTTTCCACTCACCTGAACAATGTATGTCAACTATAGTGACCATAGATGATAACTTTTTATTTTTTGTAACCGCTAAAAGATAAATGAGGCTAACTTTATTATTCTGTTGAATGTTAACTATCCTTTTAGTTGACTCCTACTCTGCTTGGTTTGCACTGAATTTGTCTCCGACGTTTTCTAAAGTGACGAGTTTTAAAGGACTAGCAACAATGTCCTCTTTATTTACTCTCAACTAAGCATTAATGTCATATTAAAAAGTTCCATAGTGAGTTAGTGAGTTAGTTAGCAGTCTCACACATGGTTTCAACTGATTTACTTGCATTATTTGGTAGTTTAGGTTTGGGTAAATTTTGATTAAATTTGGCTCTGATAATCTGGGAAAACATTTAAAATAATAAGAGAATATTTTTCTCCTTATTTTCCTGCAGCTAAGCAATGATCTCCATTTATATTTAAAATCAAATAAAATATTAGAATAGATGTTATATGGAGTTATGAGGTGAGTGGACTTGTAAGCCACCTTAAAGAGGTGGACATCCTATGAAAAGGACATTTTTTATCTGCATTTTCCTCTCTTTTTGAAGGTATAGGAGTTTACTTTTCTCGCAGACTTCGGGCTGTGTGTGATGTCCTGTTTGGATTCACTTTGGCTTCAATTATTTCCGTCGTCTGGCCAAGTTCTAGGTGACCTGACTCCAGTTGGGTGGCCCCAGCCGAGGGGAACACACACCGAGCAAGCATGTGGACTTTTACGTACACACACGGACATACATGCTTGCGCAAATGGGAAATTTCCTCTTGAATACACAGACGGGCATTCATCCATCCTTGTTTGTCGTCTGCACACGTGACGAACATGCTTGTGCTCTCATGCTTGTACGCTTACGCGCGATCTGCGACGCTCACAGATAACAGGGCAGTCCATCAAACATACACAGCGTGGAATAAACAAATGAGGAATTCTGGTGCTCCAAACACAGCTGGTTTGTCTCCTGCGGTGGATGTGAGGGTCACAAATGGAGATGGAGGAAGGAGATGAGCTGGGGAGGGTGGGAGAGTTTGAGTGAAAGGCAAAACTGAGAGATGAGAGACAAGAAAAGAAGAGAGAAGAGTAAGGAAAATGAAAAGAAAACCTTTTTCTTCCTTGCCCTTTACTTCCCTTCATTTACATAAGCAGGGAAATTGAAGCAATTTCTCAACATCAAGTGCAGGTTTGCACGAAATGGAAAGATTCCTCTAATGTCAAACCGTCTCAAATTGCACCATCAGTATCACTCAGTCGAGAAAACTTGTTGAGGTTTTGTCATCAAAAACTGACAGCAGCGTCTTAGTACAATAACAGTTTGATTGACAGGCAAACTTTGCTCTCCCATTGGTTTGCACTGCGTGAGGACACCCTGATGACATTGTAGATTTGACACATTCCTGTAGGTCAGTGTTTGGATTTAAAGCCATACATCATGATATTTGGCACATCTGCTACGGTAACTGACATTTTATGTCAAAAATGGCTCATGTGATTAAATGCAGGAGGAAAGTTGGGACATGTATTACCCAGTTTGGGGTTTTTTGTAGTGTTTGATTGCTTTGCTTAACTCTCTTAATACCATTTGCTTCTCAATGGTTCAGTTGAATCATAATACAATATATTTATGTCCCACAAACGTCCTCCATCACATTAAAGTGGTCATAGTGTGTGAATGAATACAGGTTTGTGTCTGGAATTAGCTTTAGGGAATAAAAGTAATGCATGTGTAAGAACACGGCTTAGCTAAAGTCTGTATATTGCAATGACAGGTCATTTGGAAGTGAATAGTTTAAAGAGAATTACTATTTCCTCTTTCTTTTACTGATAGAAAACAATAGGTATGTGCCATTATTATGCAAAAACAGCACACAGAACTCAAATACCCAGTTAAAACTCGGGCTCAGGATAGATCAGAAGCATCTCCCCAAAACTGAAAAAGTGTATTAACTTAAAAATCTGCAGATTTCTGGAGCTTAGTGTGCAAAAACTGCAATGAATCTTGCAGTGGGTATCAAGTTGACTTGACAGCAACATCTGTGGAGCAAATGCACTATCCTCCTCTCAGACAGCCAGGGTAGATGGATTTAATGTTTTCTGCTTTTGGTGCTGCTCATTTATTTTTCAATAATGGTTATTTTTCTTGACTGTGTAACTGTCATTGAGGTTAGTCATCGTCTTACACAGCAACAAGGGTTTGGAGGAGAGCCAGAACGGATGCTGCTAAATAAACTAATATAAAATGAGAAGAAGATGAAGGGAAACAGGTTTATTGACGTGACTGTTACCAATAATTTATTTATTTAAATTAGGAGAAGAAAATAGTTTATTTTTTCTAATTAATATTAGAAAAAATAAACTATTTTCTTCTCCTAATTTAAATAGTGTTCTTATTTTGTCAAATGAAGGTGTATATTTAAAAAAAAAAAAAAAATATGCCTGATCAGCATTAAAGTCAGTATATTCAATCTGTTATTACCAATTCAAGATAGACTTGGTGTCCTTTAACAAACATTTGACCAAAATGATCGAATTCTGCCTCTTCAGTCTCTGGATCGCACGTTCCTGTGTACTTTTGTGAACAGCAAGCATCATCGTCATAAATGTGAGGAATTCTCTAATGTGAGAAGAAAAAAAAAATTAAACCCTGCCTTGTCTTCAACATTTCTCCGGAAGCAGTACACCTCAGCAGAAGCACCAGCGTGAACGATGTACTGGTATATACATCCGACCCTTATCTTAAGGTTGGCAGACCCAGTAGGAATGACTGGGCAAGTCCAGACGTCAGCTGCCTCTCTGAAATGTATCAGCTGCAGGGAGGGAGGGTCGGGGGGGGTTAAGCATGCAGGTATTTGAGAAACCTTTAAGATATTGCAGTTAGACATGTATACATGAAAGTGTTTGGACAGTGAAGTCTGAGCAAACAGCAAAGATTGATGGTGGAATATCAGCGATAACTGAAGGGCGCATAGCTGGCTGATGCCAGGTTGACAGAGTGGAAGCGGGGAGGATGTGTGCGAACACACGTGGAAGGGGATCACGTGTTTGACCCGTCTGTGAATCTATTCAAATGATGGCTGCATTCACAGACATATTTAATATGTAAAGGTTTTAACTTTGCGTCCAAACCTTTTTTTTTTTTTCTCCAGAGCTTCACTTCACTGCTTTGTTTTTGTTTTTTTCTTCTTCGTCCCTCCTCGCAGCATCCCTTAAACATACATAACCACATCACACTTGCAGGCACGCAGCTTGGGTTTCGGGGGTCGAGGTGATCATGTGTCTCTTATATTGTGGGAACAGGTTTTCTGCTTATTCTCCTGAAATTCCTGAGGCAATCTTTGTCACAGAGAGAGATTGTGTGCGTGCTTGTGTGATGCTGTGCATATATCTTTGAGAGGACCATTTCATTCTCTTAAGTGAGAATTAAAAATAACTGGAGGAATTAAGGTATATTTTCAAGTTAGACTTTAGGTTTTACACTCTAAATCCTTGGATTTTGTAAATACAGTGTATCGCTTGTGGTATCACCTGTGCATGCATGCCCAACTATTGTTAGATTTCACTCCACACACCTTTCTAATTATCCAGTAAATCTTTATTTTCTGCGAGTATATATGCTTTTTCCTTATTGTCTGTCTTCTCTGTATTTAATGCTCCCGCAAACATCTTCAGCGAGCAGGCTGAAATCTTTTCCCTCGGGCGCTGCGTTGGTTTTCATTTCCCCACATAATCCATCAATTTTTAACTGTGGGTGTGGACAGGAGTTGAGTGAATGGATATCAGAGCTTCAGGTGTTCTGGTAGAAGAATAATATCCCAGGACAATGGGTGTCAGGAGAAAAAAAAAACAATCTTGCTCTTGTTGGTTAATAAGTCACAGCAAATAGATTGGACTGGTGACTTTATTCTGCATTTCTTTTTAAATCACATTTTTGATTGAGGTTCTGATAAACTGCATGTTTTGTTTTTGTTTTTGATCTTTTGCTCTCATGAGGACTTAATTCGTATTGCTCCCGGTGGTTTGTTTTGCTTCTATTTTTAGGTCCTTGTCTGTTTTTAGCCAAACGTTTCATCCAGTCTTCCTTTTTGGTCTCCCTCCATTTCTGCCCCGCTCTTTCTCCCCGTCTTGTTCCCGTGCCGCCCTGCTCGCTGTTGTCCTCCTTCTGTCACCGTGATTAGAGGAGTTGAGGAGATCAGAGGAAAGGGAGCCGAGGCAGCGCCACTGACCTTTCCCCTCTTTCTCTCTTTCTCTCCCCGGTCTCTGCAGAGCTCACTTTCTCCTTGTTGTGTGTTTGTCCTCCATCTCTTTGTCTCCATTCATGGCAGTAGTAGTTACTCGTGTAGTATTATGTCTGTCTGTTAGCAGTGCAATCTTGCATTTAGAAACAAAGCTTTATGCCAAAGGAACTTTTAATGTCTCCCGAAGAAAAGTCTTTAGACTCATGCACACATGCACAAAGGCTGTATTTTGAGTGTGATATTTGGTCTCTTTACAGCTGCTGAGTAAATTACTTTAAGTGGCCCATTATATGCTGTTACTGACTTTAAACAGATTAAAAGTGTCACATATTTATCATGTTTATATCATCTAGTTGGATTTGATCTGTACACGCCTGGCAGAGTAATCAATAAACTTGTCTTAGCGCACTTAAAACCCAAGATTTTAGACCACGCCGTGGGAAAAGTTAAATATTATAACACAAAGAGAAACCTGAACTCGGTTTATTGTCAGTGCAGGGAGTCTCGCAGAAGTGGAAACTCTATATTGTAAAGTGACTAATCGTGGTTTGGGATTCAAAGGTAGAATCCTTGCGTGCACTTTTAATTTTTCCACTTTTTCTTTTAATTTTTTCATTATTTAACTTTCAGAAGCCTCCTGCAGCAGCTGTTGTCACGGAGGTCGACCAGAATCACTTTTCAGAACAGATCTGGAGTCTGAAACGTATAACAGTGTAACTGAGCTTGCCATCCATTGAATTAGAATGTTTTGTTGCTGATTATGCACCAGTTTGTGTATCTGGCAGTCCTACTATATTATAAGTTTGATTTGTTCAGAAAGGTGACTCATATGGTAGACCCGGAGGTCGAGGAAGCCAAAGCAAATAGACACTAACTAATAGAGAAAAGAGGCTGTTTCAGTTAGAAAAAAAGGGTTTTATTTTATTTTATTTACTTGAGTGCCGGTCATTGCCAAATGAGTTACTTGCAGTATTTGATTTGATTAATCGATTTCAGTCCATTTGTGTATTATTCAGCAACACTTGTGACTGCAGCAGAAACCAGGATCAGTCTCTTAGGACTTGACTCTGGATGCCAGATTTTCCCAGACTGGTATTAGGCCATGTCAAGACCCAGGCTAGACCAGGTGATGAGTTCTCACAAGAGCTCCTTGACTGATATAACTGTGGATATGAACGGCCAGACTGTGGTCATATGAGCTGATTAACCCCTGCAAACTTTGTCCTCATCCACCCCCGTCCCTCTTAACCTTAATCCAACAACTATCTGGGGCTGATGAAGACCCCTTCACATGTTGCTGGGCAACACACTCAGGATTGCTTTGCATAAACTCATAAATGTGTGACTGTAGGAATGACCCTAAAATAAGCCCCTAAAAAATAAATGAGGCATTTCTTCCTTTACATGTATCCATTCATTGTAACTGAAATCACCAGTTGTATTTAATAACTTAAAATGTATGAAAAAAAAACCTATTATTTCTTCTCATCACGTAATTGTTCGCTCCCTCCCCGAGGCGCCCAATATGTGAATCGATGCATGTAGTGTTTTGAAGTGTTTCGAGTTCATGTCACTCGCACGTCAGCTTGAAAAATCTCTTTTGTCTGCTACTTGTGAACATTGAAGCCTTTGCGAGATGTTTGATCGATATCTAAGGAATGTTCCCTGTTGAAGTGAGGGTTAATCTGCAGCTCAGTTGGAGTTTAAAAGCTGCATGTTGTATCTTTACTGTGGATGGAGGTGGGGGGTAACAAGTGAACGACTGCTGTTTTCTAATAGATGCTTTCTCCTTACTTTTTGAATAATCCCGCTAACAAGTGAGCTTAACCAGCCACATTCCCACCTACAGCAAGTCACCCACTCGTGAAAGCCGAGTCTTTCCTCGGAGCTGCTCTCGGGTTCACTGGTTCTGTTCTTTTACAAGTTGAACTTGCTCTAGTTACAGCTGGTTTAAGTTTCACTCGCTAATCCATGGGTAACGCTTTGGAGCACCGGAGGGAAAGGTCAGCTGTCATCGGTGCCTGTTTAGGAACCAAGCGAAGACATGATAAATGCAACAAAATCATGAAAACTTGATAGCACATGTTTAGTTTGGCTGCGATGTAATTAAATGTGTCTCGTAAAAAGCCACGCTCTTAATCAGTCAACAGGTAGAATGAGCTGTTTACTGGATCTAATCTGTCTGGAAATCCTAATTTAACCCTTGAGCCGCCGTGTTGCTGGCGGGGGGGGAGCGAGGTTTTCGCTTCTTTTCTGCGGTTTTCACATCCTACAAAGGACCATTTGCCCTTTTACAGCCACACATAGTAGATTCTCCTGATTGTCTAACCACACTCATTCTCGATTTTCTGCAGGGTGCCAAGTTTGACGAGCCATGCGGAGGCCTGGACTGCAGCAGAGGGTGCACGTGCAACCCGGAGAAAGGCAGCCGGGTGAGTCGAGCACTACCCTTTTTTACGTCTAGCCAGTCACTGTGCACTTGCATGATCTTGGCAACTGCTTAACAGATGGTCACCTATGGTCAGGAAACTCCAACTCTTAAAATGAAAAAAATACCCTATAAAAGCACTTTTATTAGCTGCAATCAAAGTACTTCTACTTTTACTTTCTCATCTATAAAACCTATTATAAAAACACATTAATTTTTTGGCAGCAAAAGGTAAAGAACAGTCAGAGAGGGGGTTTTTTTGTTGGTTTTATGTAGGAATTTAATTCTTAAAGTATTTGTTTAGATAGATAGTTAAAAGGAATTCAGCCAAATATATATTCAATATACTAACAATAAATAAACTGTTGTTTCTGACATAAAGTAATAATAAAGTAAGACGATACTGATCTGGCACATTTGACAACATCACAACATATTCTGAGTAGATATTTTGTATATTATTACATGTGTTATCAAACTCATTTCTAGTGTGACTGGAAGATTGAACTGCAGATTACACAAAACCACAAATCACAGTATAGTTTTTGATTTGCCTCATTTGAGGTTTCAATAGCATAAACATTGTGTATCTAACTGTAATTTAGTTTTTTTAAAAAAAGGACCCTCGGGCTATAATTTAAATCGTTCTCCATTTTCAATCAGAGAAATATGACAACTGCATTTATCTATACCCAATGTTAACCTTATTGGGTTCCTCCTGCACAAGGATCACGCTGATCAACATAAAATTGTTGTGTAGCTTTAGGCAAACAACTCATTTTCTTGTCATTGCTGCCATGACATTTACCACAAGCGTCTGAAGAAACATGGCAGGATGGGCGGTGATCTTGTCATCGATGAGTGATTGGGCGTTATTGAAACATGTCTTGCTGCATTTACAGATGTGCACATGAAACTTCCACCTGTTAGCAATCTGAGCTTTGGTAGCAACATAGCGACGTACTGACTTTTGAAAATTTATTGCTGTAGCTCACCGTGGCGTCATAGAGGAGTGTTTGTGGGTGTTTTGTATATCGGTACAAACCCGTTGGCTTTATAGAAACTCTTACTCACCGACGAGGCTCTAAAAATGTGTCGACAACGCTACCACGTCAAAGGGTTGAATGCTGTAAATCAGAAGTGTTGGCGCTTCTTTATATGCGTTACAAAGACACAAG
>JAOWBL010002194.1:3776-14049 GCA_028564865.1 Zenarchopterus dispar
CGGCAAACATAAGAGGGAAGCCGACGCAGACACATGCAGACGCAGTCAGACGGAGGGGATTCAATACGACAGCAGAGGAGGGAGGAGAGAGGCTCAAGTTCACACTGCGACACCGAGCCGAGGCTGCTATCAAAAGGATGGAAAGCAAAGACGGCGAGAAGATCAAAGGAGGAGAACCAAATAGCTCATCATTTTTCATTCACGTGCGTCTCACATGCACGCACGCACAGCGCCTGTCATTAAATGTCTATTTGTGCAGCTACATCATCTTTTTTACCTCGGTGTCAGGAAACTGCCCTGTTACCATGGCAACAGGACATAACAGTTCGCCGCCTCTCCAAAAAGGAGAACAGACAGTCCGGAGCGGACTCCACGGTCACACAAACGCATCCGTGTGGCGTCCGAAAATAGAGCCAGAGTTCGGTGCCACCTGCGTAGATGATTTGGGAGGCGGTCCGAGCACAGACGCAGATCTGTACGTGCGCTAAAAATGTGTAAAGATCATCAGTGGCTCGGAGTCGCAGCTGGTAATTAGAGCTCAGCGTGCGAGGAATCACACTCGCGCCCCGAAGCCTCAGAGCTCCACCTGCGGCAGATATCACTTTGTACGACGTCAGACCTGAGGCCAGGAGGCTGCACCTGAAACACCTTCATCCCGCCACTACAGACCAACCGTTGTAGTTCAGGTAAACCCGAAGTAGTTCAATTTGGCCTTAACTCTATCTGTGCACAATGTGACACGGCAACACCCATGCTGCTCTTAAAAAGTGTGCTAACATGAATTATCACCCATGCCCACCAAATGTTCACCCAGCTGTCACTTTACTACCGCTTCGACCCACAACTCAAGTTCCTGCTTTGTCTCAGAAATCAGTTCTTCATTTCTACTGTTTTTATTACCTGAGTAGCGCAAAAAAGTACATTTTTAAAATATTTAATGTTCTTTTTGCAAACCACTAGAGCTTCCAGTCTTCTTTGTTGAGTCTGTTTTCAAACCAGAATTTGGTTACTTTTCCCCTCATTTCTTTAACAAAATCTGAAATATCCCTGTTCACGTCTTCACGGCTCTCCACGGATGATACCTGAGGAGCACGTCTGAGCTCCTGTTGGACTAAAAATACTAGGCTGGTTTACTTCCTTAAAACCGATGAGGTCACTCTACTTTACTGAATTCATCATTTCCCAGACATGAAATGTCTGGGAATCGCTGCTGAGAAGCATCTGAAAAATGCACGACGCCGCCACCATCACGCTCCGTTGCATAGACGGCATTAGCTCCACGTTTTTACCAAACATTACACCAAATGGTTCCATTTTTGCTTCATCAGATCACAGGAGCCATTTCCTCGCGCTCAAAGACTCCTTTAGATGCCGTTTGGCGAGCTGTCATGCTCCCATTACTCAAAGTGGCTTCTGTCGGGCTGCTTAAGGCGTACAGGCTTGATTGATGGAGTGCTCTCAGCAGGTTCTCCCGTCTCGGCGAAGGACTTTTGAAACCTTGATGGACTGACCACTGGATCCCTCTCTGCATAAATTCTTCACTTTGTATTCAGACGTGAGACGCTCGAGGGTAAATGTAATGCCCTGTAATATAAGATGGGACTGATTTCACACGCAGCGTGAGTTATGATCGCTCAAGTGCCACCAGAAATTGAAAAGTCACAAGTTTTTTTTTTAACACATAGCAAAAATAAGCAGGTGGTGCAAGCAGATTAAATGTCACCGGAGCAAGTGGATGATTCACATGTTCCATAACACGTATTACGAAACCTGGTGTAAATAATTCAAATATATCAAGTTAAATCTGCCTAATATTGATCCTTCAGAGCCTGTGGTGCAAGAAATATCATTAACTCTCTAAAACTTAGTCCCTTCTGTCTTCTGACACATCTGAAGCTGTAACCACACAAGCAAAACATGGATTCTTCTTTTTTCTGCATTCAGGACGTTCTGCTCCCTCACCAAGAGCTTCCAGGAGTCATCCTCGAAGGAGAAGAAGAAGAAAAAGAGAGAACATTTTAAATTGCAGCCGTTCATCGTAAATAACTTCAAAAATCCATCAGATGATGGATCTGGCGTCACTCCGAGAACTTTCCATGGACACAGCAGCACCGTACAGACAAAAGGGTCACTTAAGTTTTCAGAAAAGCAATTTTGCTCTATAAGGTTTGATTACTGTTGCTGCTCTGCG
Source organism: Zenarchopterus dispar (assembly GCA_028564865.1). Lineage (NCBI taxonomy): Eukaryota > Metazoa > Chordata > Actinopteri > Beloniformes > Zenarchopteridae > Zenarchopterus > Zenarchopterus dispar. Next base: position 5,968 of record JAOWBL010002194.1, read on the forward strand.
ACTCCCTGTTGTAAAGAGCTGGAGATGAAAAGCCTCACCTTATTTCAGCTGTAAAATAATTGTCTGACACCTTTCCCAACATCAGGCGTTTAAGAGAGCATCAGCATGGTGGCGGGGTGGCACCGTTACGTTTCAAACATGAGGGTATTTTAATTGGGGTCATACTGAATTGGAATCATAATTTTTCAAAAAAATATATACTTGATGCAGAAAATTTATCTCATGATGATTTTTCTCCTATCTCAATTGTTTTGTACTTTTTAAATTAAATAGCAATTAAAAGTGCATTAAAATGACTAATTTGTCACTTGATTAATTTAGTTTTGTGGCCAACTTTTTAAAGTTTCTTGGCATTTTGTTTCTTAATCATAGTCTGACTCATTAATTCATCTCCAAAATTAACATAAAGCACTATTTATTTGTTTTGCATTTTAGAAAAAAGTCAGAATTGTGAGGCAGTTAATTTCATGTTTACACAAAAATGTCTTGTAATCCACGAAGATGTTTTATATTTGATTTATAATCGTTTCTTTATTATTCAAGTCTCTCGCAGCTACAGCAGGTTAATCACTTTGTATTTATTTTAATACCATTATTAGTAAAAGGAAAAGCAGCAGATAAGCCGACGCTTCGAGTTCACACTTGTTAAACAACACGCCCGTCTGTTGATGCTCCGAGTTGTAATTTACCGTGACAAGACTCGTTTCTGGCCGTCACCACCCCACGGCGTACGTCTCAGCCCACCCGAGTGTTCGTTTCCCCTCATGAGAAGTAATTTACAGAAGCTCCTCGACCTCTTCAACGAGGCCTTCTTTTCTCTTTTTTTTCTTCTTCTTCTTCATCTCCCTGCAAGCAAAGCCCGTTGTTTCGAAACATCTGATTGGACTTTTGTATAAAAGCTGAACTCATTTTGTGACATTTAGTGTCATGTTCTGCTTTTTGTATGATTATAATTGTACGATACTAGAAAACTCCATCTTTGCGTCAAAAACACGTGAAAATGCACTTTTCTACAGTTGTGATGCCATGTAACCTGTGGAACAAACTCCCAGAATGCATCTGGCCTGCTGAAACCTTTTTAATTACTGCTACATTTCAATAATCATTTCGTGCATCTCATTTATTTTATTCTTTTTAATTTATGTCTGTCTTCAATCCTGCTTTTAAACTCTTCAATGTATTTTAAAATGGTTTCACGCAAAGCACTTCGAATTGATTGTGGCTTTGCTGTGACAAGTGTTTCTCTGTGATAATCTGAGGCGTAACCGGGCTGCTGCGTTCACCTCAGGATGGCACAATCACCTGAACGGCAAATTTCCTCCCCAATCACGAGCGCGAGCACTCACAAGGACGAAGACGACAAAGGAGCAATCGCGCCGACTTTGATGTCTGACTGCTCAAATGGAAATGAAGACTTTTCCCTCAATCTGGCTTCTGTTTGCAGCCAAAACAGCGAAGATACAGAACCAGACTGTAAAATTATTATGAAAGAAGCTGACGGACTCCTGAAGTGAGAGCGTCAAGTAAAATACAGCAATATAAAATACCTGTCAGAGTTTTTAATGGATTTTTATGTTTGTGTTGAGATTTCTTTGGGAGTGACAGATGAGAGAGGAGCACCTGGGGTTAGACGTCTGGGAGGTGACGTGAGAAGTTTGGTTGAGATGGTTTGGACGTGTAGAGGCGGGAGCGTGAAGACGCTGTGATGAGGGAGCAGGAGGAGGAGGACACCAAAGACACTTCTGGTGCTGAAAGGAGACGGAGACTGGTGCTTTGACAGAGGAAGATCCAGAAGACAAGGTGAGATGAAAACAGGTGATCTGTGCTGCAATCCTTAAAGGGAAAAGAAGAAGAAGATGGAAGTTTCATTAACATATTCTTAATTTTCCCAGCCGTGGCATCCTGAAGAAATCTCCACATCAGAGGTTGAACCACTTCTAACTGTAGTTGCAACATAAATTTGTCTTCTCATCATTTGCATTAAGTTTTGGCCAAAATCTCAAAATAATTTGAAAGTCGGAGCGTTACAGGAAGTCTTCTCCAGCGCATCCTGAAGAGTTCCCATTGGAGGTTTGGACTCTGGTCTTGATGATGTCATAACCCTCATGACACATCAGTGGGAAAATGATGGAAAAACTAGGACCTTTAAGGACGTTCAGGTTGTCAGGTGACCTCATTTTGTGGGCAGATGGCACCGACCACGTGAAGCAACCCCAGACAATAACACTCCCTCCGCAGGTGATTGTATGATGGATCCATCACTCCATCTGGTATTCCTCTTATCCTCATGCACCCACAACTGTGGAGAAGGTTAAATCAGACTTATGACCTTTTTTTCCTGTCGCTCCAGAGTCCAATCTTTTTGGTCCCCAGCAGGTTGAAGCGATTGCTTTAATTAGTCTCATTGATAAGCACTTATCTTCAGGCTGCACAGCTATTTAGTCCTAATATCTTGAAAGCTCTTCACTTAATTCACAAAGAAAAAACTCCTAATTTCACCACTAAACATTGCTGTGTTCTGCTGATTTTAGTTGATTAGATGTACCAAATTAATGGTTATTCAAGATTTTCTGTTTGTTTAGTTGCAGCCAGCTACTCCTACACTGTCATTGTTTTATTTTACCCTCTGTTTTGTGTGTGTTTTTGTTTTGTTTTGTTTTTTGGATTTCTTCCTTACATGTAAATATTCCAGTTCTCCTTTTCGTAACTTCTGTCCCTGTTGTGGTTTATTCGTTTCTCCAACATCAATAATCATTCATTCATGTGTGAAACCATAGTTTACGTGCATCCTGGCGCATTTTTGCTGGAAGCTCCTGAACACACACAAACACACACACATGTGCAGCTTCCTCACATGTTCAATTACTGACAGCAGCTCTCACACACGCCGACGGCTGGAGACAAGTATTGACTCTGGTAGATCAAACACTCTTGTTAAGATAACCTCCTGACCCGGCAAACAAAGCTGCGGGCGGCTGGTTAGAGCGAGCGTGCGCGCGCGCATCAGCACACGTGCATATCAGCATTCGATGCGACTGAATAAATCCACGAGGCGGGATTTTTACATTTTTACATTTCAACTCTGAGATGAAAGAATTCATTTAAAGCCAAATGACCAGCTGACGGCATTAAAACTCTAATATGACACTGAAGGCGACTAAAACGACCCAAATGACCCAACATCATACTAAAAGGATTCTGGTAGTTTACAACGTCATCACAACACATCTATTACAGAAAAGCAATGAGACAAATGCACTTCATCCTTTCCGTAACAGTGAGCATTTTAGAAATGAACTGTTTTCGTCCCTTATTTTGTATTTTTAGACCAGAGTTGTTCAACTTCTCTGCTCAAACATACGGGACTGATTGCTATCAGGTTCTCCTCAAATCTGTCAATCACCTACAAATTTACCTCAGGTGTGTTTGAGCAGCGAAACGTCTAAATTCATGCGGTTCGGGGGGGTCTCGAGGATCCGAATCGAAGAACGGTGTATCTTTGTCTAACCCGGAAAATTTCTTGGAGATCAAAGATCTTTTTAACAACATTTATTGACCCAAAGAGCAGCAACAAATTCACTTAACATACAATCAAACAGACAAGAAATAAATGAAAGTAAAGAGACCAAATGATCAAATTCTTTCAATTCTAGCAGTCCTGAAGCTGATTCCTTGCAAAGAGAGCGGAAAATAAAAAAAAAAAAAAGAAAAAAAAGTCAGAATGAGCTCTGGAAATCAAGAAATAGAGGAAGAGCTGATTTAATATCCACTGCTAACAAGTCAAAGAAAATTATAAAATGCTTCTTAGTTTTTTGTTTAAATCATAAATGAGTTTGTCTCTTCTGTGGTCATATTATTCCTTTTTTAACAACATAACTGCTTTCTCTCATGAAAAATTCATGCCACAGGACTTTAAAGAATAAAAACAAATAAACAACATAAACACATTAGCCTGAACTACCAACCATGGTACTAACCAGGATGTGTAGAAACGACATGCAAAATATGGCTGGAGTGGTTCTATTTATATACGGTCGTATATCACGTCACATTATCCAGATAAAAAAGAATCAATCTTCGACCACCAGAGGACCAGAGGACCCCGCCACCTGAACATAACACCGTTTGTGGCCACCTGCAGGAACAATTGATAGATTTAATGACTAAATGAGATAAAGTCCAGCATCAGAAGACCAGATAAAAACATTTCTGAAGCAGGAGATACTACTGAGTCTGCCAATAAAAAAATAAAATTAAAAAAACCTCACCACAAAGGTAATTAATGCAACTATCCCCTTGCTGTGACGTCTGCACAGTAAATCTGAATTGTGGTCCAAAAGAAGCTGAAACCTGAGTATGTTTCATCCAGCAACATCAAGGTTGTCATCAAAGCCGTTTGCAGATAACGTCTCTGTTTACAGATGGGCAATTTGCAGTTTAATATCTGAATTTTAAATGTTTATTTCAACTCTAGAAACTAAAAGCATCATTTAAACCAAACTATCCATCATAGATGGATCATCTATTTATTAAATAAACTCTTCTTTGGTCAGAACCAGTTCAAGAGACTCCAAACCTTTAAAACAGAATTATTCAGACCAGATATGAGCCACTGTTGAGTGTCTGTCTAGAAAAGTCAAAAGCATTTATTTATTTTCTGGCATTTGACAAATAACTACCCTGAATTTAAACAAAGCAGTAAGTTTTCTCCAAAGACGCCATAAAAACGCCGATGTCGCCATGGTTTTAACTCTCCATCAGTCCACGCTGCTTCAAATCCCCTGCTCAAATGCCACACTGTCTTGATTTTTATTCTTTCCTCAATATTTACAAACCTTTTCCATTTCAGAAGATTAAATCGGAAGTCAGAGGTAAATCCATCTGAACGATTCTGTTGAATCGTAGTAAACACCATCAATACCGGAGCAGTGTTTGACAACCGCCGTGCTCGTATCTGATGCTAAGTGCACCTCTGGGAGCCTGGCGCTTACTCAAAACCAAACACGCTAATATTTAACAAATTATTGAAGTTTTGTGTCTCGGAGGTGTTTGTCCCTTTCGAGTAAAGATTGCAGCCTTTTCATCACCGCCAGAGATGCTTTTCAGAGACGACGGAGGCACGAGAGGGAGGTAAAAGTGGATGACGACGCCATGAGATCAGGACGGATACAGGGGTATAGGGGAGGGGTACGGCGCACGACCGACGACAAACATGGAGGGCTGAAGTGAAGAGGTCATAGGTGTGTTTGCAAAAAAACACAAGAGACATCGTCTTCTATCCATCACGATGTCTGAACCACCTCCTTTAAAAATGCTGTCTTTAAAACAGCACAAACACAAGGACACAGACACTTTTTTTTTTTAAATGCTTATTTCACTGCCAGTTATCCCCTGATAACCACCAAGGTCGGTGTTACTCTCCGGCTGCCACTTCCACAGACACTCGCACACCTCCCTGCAGCCACCATCATCACCCTGTAACCGAGTCGGAGGAAAGACACGTCTGGATGCGTAGGCAAAAACACTGCAGCATCATTCAGGAACGCCATAAAAGTTGATGGTTCTGTCCCGGAGAAATCACTCCTCGTAATTTAATTTTATCATCGTTTAAACTTGTAAGGGAGCTATAAAAAGAAACGGAGGAGGTATAAATGCCAACTTCTCTGCACAAAGCATTCATTTGGCTTCAAATACACCTAAACAATGTGATGCACTTTTGAATTTAATGGGATCTAATATTTTGTGTTCAGACTCAGATTTGTTAGGTATTTGAAGAGCATCTATCACAAAAGCGTTGCTTCATTCTGTTTTTACACTTTGGTGTAAAATAACAGTAATAACGACAGGAGGCTGAACTTTACAGTTATTTTTCAGACCATTAAGAGCATTTTTCTGCTATATGCTGTTATTACAGCATATAGCAGAAAAATAAATGCTTCTTTAGAAACATGTAAAAGAAAAAAAAAATCCCTCTCACCTCTAAGATTTTATGTATCAGTATATTTTAAAACGTTCTTTTCTAGGTCTTAAAAGCTAACCACCAACCCACCATGTGTTATGCTGCATCATCATTTACTGGATAAAAACTAAGCTAAAGTACAGAGCCAGTGTCTGAAAACCATCGTTAGCAGAAATACAGTCCGTATAAATGTGTAGATGTAAAACATTACTGGAAACATAACTACTTTTTTTTTCTTCTTCTTCTTTGCATCATATCAAGAAGTAAGAAATTTCCCCAAAATAGATTTGTTTTGCGTGATTGTACTTTTTAAATGTGAAGGGTTTTTTGTTGAGTTTTTTTGTTTGTTTTGGGATTTTTTGTTTGTTTGTTTTTTTGTTTGTTTCCCTCCTTTAGATTTACACATTTGCTCCAACTTGGAGATTTACCATCGATCCTGCAAGAAATAAAGCTTTTATGAGGTCATATGACAGAAAATTCAGTTTTTATACTAACGAATTGCAGTATTTGGAGCTTCAACTCTAAATAGTGCAGGAATCCTTTTTTGTTGTTGTTGGAAGAATTATTTTTATAGTCTTTTTTAATGGCACTAAATTTTTCATATCTTGAATATGGTGTGGTTCAGGGGGGAAAAAAATCCTGTCATTAATTTTTACAGCTATTTTCAACAGACTGATGGTCAAAGTAAAATGATCAAATCTGAGGGAATTCACACAACTTTAACCATATTTAGGATATTTCATCTATTGATTATGATGAAACAATTGAAAAGCTGTTTAGACTTTTGTTTAACCCTTTACAGGGCAAATGACCATATTTGGTAACTTAAGTACTGTGATTATTTAAAAAAAAAAAAAAAGTTGCAATGTTAATAGAAGTCATTTAATATTCTCCAGTAACCATCTAGAGTTGAAATGTTAAAATTTCAGGTGTTTTATTGATTATCCTTTAAAGAGGTAACGATCCATTTCAAATTTACACACAAATTAAACTTGTAAGGATGAGCCAAATAAACTTTTCTATGTGAATCTTATGATGTAATAATCCAGGGTTAATGAAAGTGAATACTGACAATATTGAAATCTTGTATAGTTACAGATGGTATCAGTTGTATTCAGGTCTTAATTACAAACATAAGTGACTTATGTTCATGAAACTATCATTTGTAATGAGGTGTTTTAAAACTGATGAATCTTATTTCCTTTGGTGGTGTGTTCATGGTCAAATCAAATCGGTCAGGTTTCGTCGTCTCATCTCAGTGCCCCTCCATGTTTCTTACAGTTGCACTTTTTTAAAATGATGGGATATCAAACTCCTCTGAGGCAGTTTCTCCAGCTGTCAGAAAGTGATTTGCTGTTCATCATCTCCAGACGGCAAAAGATGAAAGGTCACATGCTTAAAGTTTTGGCCCAGCGACACCATGCCCCTTAGAGACTAAAGCAACTAAACTTTCAAGAAACTCAACTAGTCAATGTGACATTTTTTGATGTTTTGTACCATTACTGATCGACTGCCCCAAGTTCATTTACTTTCAGAGGATCCACGTTTAAGTAAAATACTGCTCTGAATTCACAGAAATTTTCATCAACATTTACTAGAATGTGATTTTTTTTTTTTAATATCTTAGTTTTATTCAGTTTTTGCTCAGTTTTCCCAAGATCAGGTCCACGACTGTTTCCCTGCCAGCAGCACCGTGAGAGCGGTTATCCCATCGGCTTCCTAACACCAGGGAAGATCAGTGGAGCAAAGATAAGTGCAATCGACGTTGAATTACACCCAGCTGGACAACAAACATAAGACAAATCTCTTGTCAACCACTGAGTGAGGAGGAGAGTGGCACAGAGTTAAAACTCCTCAAATCCAGACCTGCAATAACTACGACAGATGTAGCAGACATGACATTCCCATCAGCCACTGGGATACAAAAGATAAGAAAACACAGATTTATAGTTTATCTTTTTAAAAAAAAAAAAGACACAGTTATTCAGATGTTTTATGCCTACAATCCTGTCTGTGGTGGTCTTGGAGATAAACTCCATCCACATATCTGGAACATCACCAATCCATACATGGACACAAATAACTGCACAAAAAGTTACAGAATATAAAAAGGTTGTTTTTTT
>JAOWBL010002195.1:0-14048 GCA_028564865.1 Zenarchopterus dispar
ACACACACACACACACACACACACACACACACACACACACATATATATATATATATATATATATATATATATATGAGGAGGGCTGCTGAAGAATGACACCAGGAACTGATTGAATCCACTGAAATTCAGATGTTAATCCCTGATGAAGAGCCCTATTTCCTTTATCCAATTAAGAAAGAACTCCATAACTCTGTACTCCACCTTACTCCATAACAACCATCTTTCTACTTAAATGATAGCGCAGTGAAATAGTCCTTTGCAACTCTTAACCACCTGGACTGATTTCATTTGTGCCACTGTGCAAACACGTTTTCCTCAGCTTTGCTGTTCAAGGTGCCTTACGTCTACTCTAGCACAACTACAGTCACTTTTTCAAGTTTTGTTTACCTGTTATTTGAAGCACACAGCACCTTTTTTGTTGTTCTGTTTCTCTTAAAGCATCGTGAGGATTACAGTCTGTGCTAAATGAACTAGATTGAAATGTAAACGTAACTCACTTGAACACAGCTGTTTGATGCTAAGTTTTGTTTTTGACTTTCCCTTCAACAAGGATGTTGAATGACCATGTTTGAAGCCAGTATGTTGGAAAACAAAGCTTGGCTTTGCCAAATGTCTCATAACATTAAAGCACATATTTTAAATCCTTTGGAAAACCATCAAATTCATGTCACTGAGTGACCTTAAACACATTTGTCATAAAGACACAACAGTAAGTGTGTCAACCATGGCAATTAGAAGCACAATAGAAAGAAGCATTTTATCACACCTAGAAGCTTTGTCTTGAAGGTTGCTTACCATGAAAATAAAAGGCCAAAAGCGTGGGTTGTTTGTCTCACTAATGTCACTCATTTTACTTTTAAAGCAGGTACATTTTGGAAAATGTGCTCTTGAACTGTACCTGCCTCGCGTTAATGGAAGCTGTGCTGTAGGAGGTGGACGGCTGCAGCCCTCCAGGGATCCTTGATAAAAAGCCATTAGTCTCCTGTGGGCAATACTTGATACTTTACAGTATATAATGGACTTAACTTGCCAGTAGCGTAGCTTTGTGTTCTCTGTTTTATCCACTGTACTGTGATTAATCCTTAAGGCTGATAGATGTTAAATAAATATTTATGACCCCAAACGGCGAGTACTGTTGACAAGCCCATAAACCTGAGCCTTCCATTTCAATACAGGTGTGTCTGAATATATGAAAATGTGAGAGGCTATAGGCCTTTAAACTGCCTAACTGAATCAAATTCTTACATAATCAAAGCACTTCACTGCAACATGATCTTATAGATTTTTTAATCAGTAAATTTACCTCCCAGTACTATTGAGTGAACTACTTTGTTCACTTGACATAAAGCCAAGCTCCACTGTGTAAGAGACTGATTGTGATTCCGAAGCTGTAATTTACTTCCATGCACTCAAAATATGCTGTTGATTCCTTTAAATGCCATCCCACTCAAACCTATAGGGCAACAAGTAAAAATCGTTCTTTTATCATACCAAGCATCAGAATCAATATTGCACAGCACCTTAGATGGTTACTTATACATCAGAAAAATTTCTACAAAGGTTTACAGCACAGTTTGAATGCGAGTCAGATTCATTGATGTAAAATTCAGTCAAAAAATGCAAAAATACCAATTTTTAACACACTACTGAAATCGATACAAGATTTTATCTCAAATGCACCACATCTGATTCCTCAGAGCAGTTTTCTTATTTATAGGCTCTCAATCGGATATTGATGGGGGTTTCTTTGTTTGTTTTTTTACAGAAATTGATGCTACACCTTGAAAGGGATCAGTGTCAATATAAAATATTGTGCTTATCTTCTGCAATTCTGTTCCTTTAAAAAAAATAAAATAAAAGAACAAAACAAAAAATACAATCTGAAGGTTTGACTTCCATGCCATGAGAGGTTTCTATGCAGCCTGACAGTTGTACTTGTTTCTCAACTGACAGTTGTACTTGGTTATTCATTTCCAACTGCACCAGCCACATGTAGAGGCTTCTTGATGAAGGCATACAGAGCAGAAATAATCTGAAAATAATCCGGTCCTCACCATGTCTTAAAATTAGATGACTGCAACCTCAGCTGAACAGCTGTATATGCCTTGTTATACCATGTCTTAATTAATTAACAAAAACTAAGCCAAAATTCAGAAGCAGTGTGCAGAAAAAGTATCATTTGCTTTTAGAAATTAAGAGAGTAACAGGTGGGTGGTGCTTATGAAATACAGTTGAATAACTGGTCATCATTAGGTGTGAGCCACTCTACAAAAGGGGATTTTACAATTTGCCGTGCTGCAGCATTCACATGTGTGTTAACAGAAAACTAAGGCTGAAAGAAATCATGAAATTGTTACTGCCCATCAGTCAGAGGAAGGTCAGTCAGTCAGTCAGCCATTATTTTTATTCCAATTTCAATCCAAACTAGGGTCACAGGGAGAAAGACTGGAGCCTGTATCTGGAAAGCAGTATCGGGCTATTTCTAAAGAATTTGGAGTCCATCATTCTGCAGTGAAAAAGATTATTCAGAAGTGAAAAATAGACAGAGAAACTGTAAAAACAAACAAACAAAAAACAAAAAACAAACAAAAACCCCCCCCCCAAAAAAAACAAGAGCTTCATCTCAAACTGTACAGGTCTCGGCCAGTTTGTTTAATGCTAGAATTCATGAGCACATAAGTAAAAAGCAAACAAACATGTAAAGAATGTTTTTCGTGTTTTTTTTTTTTTTTTTTTTTTTTTTTTTGAAAGAGGTGCCAGTAGAAACCTATTTGAAAAGAAACAAGTTTTCAAAATTATGTCTGAACAAACAACAAGACTTCTGCAAAAATGTTTTTGGACTGATGAGACCAAAATGGAGATGTGTGACCATAGTGATGATCACCAGCAGGATTGGTCCTGCATGAAAAGTGATGAGAAGACAAATAAAGGCAACTCAAAACTTTCAAGGTTAAAATTATTTGTTAGTTTCTACAAGTATTAAGGTATACACTATATTACTGTTAGAATTCTTCCTTGTCTGCTGAGTGATCATAAAGCTGTTTATGTTTCTTGTGCATATCACTCTCTTGATATAATTTGAATGTTCTATTGTGAGTTCTACATATTTGTATTGATTTACTATTTTGTCTCCCCTTAAATCAACTGTCTCAGTGCCTTGATGATTGTTATGCTTGCAGTGTCAACAGTGTTTTGATCACTCTCCTGCTGCATACTGAGTTACACAGAGGTACTCTTTTCTTTTTAACTCGTGAACACTGTTAGTGTCATCCTCTGCCCACTGAAATATATGCACAACCAGGGTAACCTGACACTGCTTCATTAAAGTCTTTCTAGTGTCATTTCAAGAATCCGGAATGGTTTTCATGCAAATAGTGAAGCTCTCCCACATAATCGCCTGTTTGGTGATTTAGTGCATTTCTCAAAATGATTTTACTGCAGTGCAGTTCAACCATTACACTAACTTGCCTTTTATAATGTCAACACTGCTAGAGTTGCATAAAATTGCAAATCAACAGCTGGTGACACTCTCTGTCATGTTTTGTGATTTCAAAGAAAGGAAAGAGAGAGAAACGAAATAGTTTCCAAACACCTGCAAACAGAGAACTGTCACAGCATGATAACAAACCTAGAGGACGTTGAGCAGAATAAACACTGAGTCTGTAGAGTTGCTGCTTAATGAGGTTTTCAAAGACACACTTCATTGGGATGGAAAGAAGACTGGCTCGTGTGCATGTGCTTCACAAGGCAAGCCTGTACCCTGTGACTCCTTGCAAGGTCCTGTGAGGTTTAGTGGTCATACATTTTGCTCCTCTCAGTGACCGAGATCCTATAGAATATCATAAATGGAGTCACCGCCACGGCTGGGCGCTCGGCTCTATCTCTGATTTAATGCAGGGAGAGGGCCAGAGATGCTGAAGCAGCCTTGCATGACCAGAGGTAAATGAAACAAGGTACTGACCACCTCATCGTTTTAAGGGTGGGTTGGGATAAAAGAGCAGGGTAGGGGGAGTATATTTTACTAATGAGGACACACTAGCAACCACCTGTGCTTAGACAACAGACATCAGAAGGAATAACATATGTTTATCTATGCACATGAACATAGATATAGCTGATCACTGTGGAGACAGATGGTGAGCTTGCTATCTCTGAAGTCACCACATATCTGTTTACCTGTACATACTGATCTTGTGCATGTCCTTCAACTGCCGCTGTACATATCTCAGTGCCAACAACTGATTCATTAAAGGTACACACTGTATGAAGCAACAATTGATGCAACACTGGAGGATTTATGTCTGTAGGTTACAGAGTGGTTTGATTCAGTGCAGTGTGTGTTAATGTAATGCATTGCAAAAGAAGAGGGTATGACTTAAAGCAATATGCTGGAGATCTTCCTCTTGTGTGATAATAAATGTCTATCCCAGAAACCCACCGGCTGCTGTAGAACTCTAAGTCTCCAGTTTCGGCTCACAGTGTGTAAGAGAACTGGTCACTTAACAGTGAACCTGGCAGAACATGCTAGAAAAACAGTTTGTGCCATTTGTGTAAATTTTGGTCACATTTCTTAATATAAAGGCATTGTGTCTTCACTAATAATTGTACATAATTAAACTGTATCTTCTGAGAAACACAAGTGTTGGAAAAATGTTTCCTAAGTTAAAAGCAAACTATACCCAGTGAACAATTTGTATAAATGTGACACTCATTTATCTAAGTGCACTGATGCCAGCCAGTGGAATATTACCACATCTGATATACACACCTGGCATATTGGTGATCTAGGAAAGTGTCAAGGTAGTTCAGAGTAGGTACTGTATGCATGCTATTTATCATAGTTCTTTATTTTATATTTGTATATGTTATATTTCTATTTACCATTCAGGTTACATTAGTGAAGCAGTGACTTGGTGAGTTAACTGACTCGCAGAGTTAACACTGTATCGGTGCAGATATGAGTGTGCTGAGAAATGTTGTGCCCAGTGTTAATATCAAATGAAGCCCGAGTTGTCCAACTAATCCCGATTTGATGTCAAGAGTGAGTCATTGCAAGTTCCTTAAAAACCTTAACATTTTCATTTCTTCTACCTCTAGCTGTGCCTCCTGTCTCTTCCTCAGTGCCACTGTCTCCAAACCATATAACGTCACTGGTGTCACCACTGTCTTGTACACCTTTCCTTTCATTCTTGCTGACACCCTTTTATCATACATCACTCCTAACACCTTTCTCCACCCGTACCAGCCTGTTTGCACATGTTTCTTCACTTCTTAACCTCACTCTTCATTGCTCTGGACTGTTGACCCTAAGTACTTAAATCCTTCACTTTCTTTATCTTTTCTCCCTGTAACCTCACTGTTCCACTTGTGTCCCTCTCATTCACAGACATGTACTCTGTCTTGCTTTGGCTAACCTTCATCCCTCTTCTTTCCAGTGCATACCTCCACCTCTCCAAATTTTCCTCCACCTGCTCCTTCCTCTGCCTACAGATCACAATGTCATCTGCAAACATCATGGTCCATGGTGATTCCTGTCTAATCTCATCTGTCAGCCTGTCCATCACCATAGCAAACAAGAAGGGGCTCATGGCTGATCCTTGGTGCAGTCCCACCTCTACCTTGAATTATTCTGTCACACCTACGGCCCACCTCACCACCTTCTTCCAGTTCTTATACATGTCCTGCACCACTCTTCCAGACATCCTCATAAACCACAGTTTCCCTCAGTTTTGCTGACAACACCACCATTGTCGGGCTCATCTCAGGAGAAGAGGAACCAGCTTACAGGGATGAGGTTGGCAGGCTGGCAGCATGGTGTTCAGTAACAACCTCTTATTGAACACCACAAAAACAAAGGAAATGATACTGGACTTCAGGAGGAGTAGAGGGGACCTGGGCCTGCTCTACATCAATGAGGACTATGTGGAAATGGTCCACTCATTCAGGTTCCTGGGTGTGAACATCTTGGACGACCTCTTCTGGTTTGTCAACACCACGGCGATGGTGAACAAGGTCCAGCAGCGACTTCACTTTCTGAAAGTGCTCAGGAAAAACAGCCTGGAGGAAAAGCTGCTATTGACCTTCTACAAAGCAACCATGGAGAGTATCCTGGTGTACTGCATCTCTGTGTGGTACACTGGTTGTGCAGGAGCAAACAGGAAGACTCTGCAGAGTGGTCAACAATACCCAGAGAATCACCGGCTGCTCTCTGTCCAGCCTGGAGGACATCACTAGCTCGCTATAATAGCAGAGCTGGCCACTTTATCAAAGACCCCTCCGGTCACCACCTCTTACAGCCTTTGTAGGAATTTGGTACAGCTGCCGATCAATTTGCATAAGCAACTGATGCATGCTTGAGAAAATGAGGTGATTTTCTGCTGCACGCTGGCCGTAGAGTTTATATGATCTCTGTGAAGGTGCTTCGTAATCTACCAATGATATATCTATGGCCATCTCACAGAAATTGTTGTCAGAAGGTGGCCGTTTGAGGCCCCTATGTGCAACTCACAGCAGTCTCAAGTCGTTAGTCAGAATATCCTATAGCTTTCGGCACATTTTGTCGGATTATATAAGTGGCAGCTGTCCAATATCTCCACACATATGCGTACTGATCATTTCTCTCTCATTCTCCTCATCCACCAACTCTTCAACGTACTCTTAAAATGTGTAATTTCATGTGAAAGTCTTAGTAAATATAGTACTCATTGCTGTCAAACCAGTGTTCCTCATTGTGAGTGTTACATCCATATGGAAATGCATGGAGAGTTTTAAATGTTTTGCAGTTCTTCAGGCTCTTCTCCTTTCATCTTGGTTTTTGGTTGTTGTGGCTTTCCTAAGTGGTGGTCACTTGGGCGTTTCCATCAAAGCATTTTTAAGCAGTGACCTCGATAAAGACTGTAGACCTGCACTTCTGAGCCTTTTGTCCATTTTTTTCCCCACAATAACAGGAATTACCTTGGGTCATAACATATGTAGTCAGCATCTCAGACAAAACCATGAGAGGGTTGTGGTCAAAGTAAAAGTTAATGGTAACAGAATTACCTCTTAGGCAAAACTCGAAGTGCTGCACTGCTAATAGTAAAAACAAAGTTTCCTTTTCAATAGTGCTATGGTGAAGTTAATACTTTTTGAACTTCTTGGAGTAGAAATAGACACTATTGATCAATATCAGTCTCATCTTCCTGCAGCAGATCTATACCTTCACAAAGAGCACTGACGTCCAGTTTAAAACGTAGTGTAAAGTTGGAAGCTGACATCACCAGTGCACTATGAAGAAGAGCTTTGGCAGCTTCAAAGAAAGACTGACATCTCTCTTACCACCTGAAGAGTGTCTTGAGACTGGCTAGAGTTGTTAACAGAGCTAACACATCAGAGAAGTTTTTACAGAAGGCATGGTGGTAGCTAGCTATAAATAGAAAACAGTGAAGTTCACAGTGTGTTTGGAGCACTGGAAAATCTAGAATGTCTTGCACTTTAGCAGCAGCAGGGCAGACCTGGCCTTGGCACATTTGCTTAACTATATAGGTTATTACAGCTTTTTCAAACTCACATGTGGCCAAGATGAGTTGCATGTAATGATCAAAATTTTGAGACAAAGTTCTCATGTCCTCTCTCCAGGTGGATGAATAAGCCACAAAGCAATTATTTGATGGACACAGTTTTGAGTTTCTCAAGCATGCACAAGAGGCAGAGCTTGTCTGTCATCCAGTTCATCATCAGCAGGATTCATTCATTCATTTTCTGTACCTGCTTAATCCTGTACAGGGCTGTGACACTATCAGTAGGATTGTATCTAGGATTATATGGAAGGGGAAACAAGAAACAAATTGTGGCATGTTTTGGGGTCAACATAAGACTTGAGCATGATGATATGACAAATGTATATTTTTCTCTATTATCAGGAGTCTAGGTTAAATGATCAATTTTATCCAGTTTGTGGTGAACAGCATAAGGCCCAGAAAACTTTACTGCAGTCCAGAGTTTGGAAGAGGAAGCAGGACATGGACACTATACATTTTTTTTTTTTTTTTTAATAGCGTGCTTGAATTTTGGTCTGAGCAGAAGAGAGTGACTCAAGGGCCAATACACAAGTATAAGGTAGGGTTTTCTTAAAACAATCTAATGCAGGCCAAGATGTTTATCTAGTCAGAGGATTTGTGCTGAGAATAAAATCCTGAGAAATGACAAATAGAGATGGCTCTTGTAGCCACTCAGGGCCCCAGACAACTAGGTCAGCTTTAATGTGCAGTGTTTGGGAAGAAATAAAATTTGCTGTCTTCATTTGTAGATACCTAAATAAGACATTTATGTGCTTCAGAAGGAGCGGGAAAAAAAATGTACCTCAGATAATGTATGCACCATCTCTCAGTGTAGGCGTAATGGACTGCACACAGTGCTGCCAAAAAAATGTCAATTTGATTTAACCCTAATCATTCTTGTGAGGTTTCTTTCATGGAAAACAGCAACAAAGCCTACCCTTCATACCACTATCATTTTGACTCAGTGTAGAACTCACAAAGCACACTTTTTAGAGTTTGATGGAATCTTTACAGTGTGCCCTGATTCCCGGGATGTTAAGTGTTGGAGGTACAGTGATCAATACCAAGCTCTGTCATGACTTGTACAAATATTTTGGACATGAACTTTGATCCCTGGTCACTCTAAATGCACTTGTGAAGGCCAAAGGTGGAATAATTTTACAAGTGCCTTAATTATACCACAGGCCTTTAATGAATGCACCAGGGCCACCCTGGGAGAACAGGTTGCTGTGCACATCAAAGTGAGTATATTCTGATTACCAGACTTTGATTTGGGTAAAGGGCCAACACAGTCAACAACAACATGTTCAAATGTTTCTCCCATGATGGGTATTGGCTTCAGAGGAGCAGTAGGGATCCCTTGATTTGGTTTGCCCAATAGTTGGCAAGTATGACATAAGCAGCAGTCCTGGCCAGAAAAAACAATGGAGGCCATGATTATAGGCTTTCCTGATGCCTCAGTGACCAGACATAACATGATAATGAGCTAAACTCAGGACTTGGAAACAGAATGGTGTTGGCACGATTATTTGGTAAACAGTCTTGTGTAAAACCAGCACAATAAAAAAAACACCACCATCAACAACAAAGTTAGACAAAGATTTTTCACATGCAAGGTTCTTTATATCAATTAATTAAATGTTATTTATAAAGTGGTTTACATATGGTAAAGAAACCAAAGTATTGTACAGGTGAATATTGAATACTGAATATGAGAAACCAACATACAAAGTCTCATCACTTTCATCAACTCCTCTTTATCCACTGAAAGTGACATTGTTTGGTCATCATGCTGAAGCTCAACAGTCAAAGCTACATTTTCTTCAAAGTCTAGAAGTGAGTTTCTTGGATCAGAGACATTCATAAAAGATTTTCTAAGATCCACTACGCCTCCAAGTTTTTGAGCCTGTGCATGAGATAACTCATGCATAACAGAATCAGACACAGACCGGGTTTTAAATAACTTTAGGAAACAGGAAACCTTTTCCACTAAATCATCTCATAGGAGAGAATCAGTGCTAACCATTGGCAACTGAGGTTGAACTGCAATTTTGAGTTTTCTGAGCACAAATTTAGATGACAACTCAATGTGATGCATACACAAAACATCAGAACCACAGTAGGATTGTTCTAAAAAAAAGATTAGACATTGTTGCAAGGGATGAACTGTTTAGCGCCAGGGTCTCAAAATACTGAAGTGACAGGGACTTCCCTTTCTTCCCCCACCAAAAACAGTCTTGTGAAACAAACAGCTAAAAGTCCTCATGACTTTCAGGTTTTCCTACCACGATAATTTCCTACTCACGCTGTGGTTTGGTGTCAATAAGACAGATTGGAGTTGGTGTTTTGATAACTTTGTTCGGCTCTTTTCTTTTAATTGTCGGACAGGCAGTAAAGAAAAGTCTCTGCTCATGACAGCAAAAGCACTCACGAGCATCTGTGGCAGCATTATCATATGATTTAGGTGATTAAACATTCTGTCCACAAGGACTGGATCATGATGACCGCAGTGAAGAAAAAACAGTTTTGTGGGTCAAAATGAATTCATCAGCTGTTACAGCAATGGTATTGAGAGGGGTGGCATTTTTCTGGCCTTTAAGTTTTCCTGTTTCCCTTTTCTTTCAGATTTTGGTAACAAATGACGAAAAAAAATTGCCAAACAATCCCATTATTTTGCATAACCAAATTTTAAAACACTGATTCATATTATCTTTAAAAATATGTATATTTCATCCATCTATTATCTATGTTTTTTTTCTCATTCAAAGTCACAGGGGTCAAGATTGAAATTTAAAAATAAAAAAAACTTCTTTGATTTTTTTTTTTTTTGCCTGACATCCTAATTTGGGCCTTCAATTATTTAGTGCAATCAGTATTTTCCACTGAACTTGATTCAAGAACAAGTACTTAATAAAGACATTTATTTTGAATATCATCTTTGTGTAACTATGTACATCTCACTATCTCTCACTCAGCATGTTTTCTGGTCAAGTAATTTTGTCTCATTATGGTAAAGGCAGGGACATTTTGTTCTTACAGTGTCACTATGTTAATGAAATGCAGTCATCATGTGGAGAGAGTCATCATGTGGATTTCCACATCCACAACATTATAGCTATAGAATGTGTAAATGTTAGAAACATCTGTAATAAGACAATATTGAATTAGGCGAAAATTCCTGTTGCCACTAAAAGCATAAATATGTCCAAAAAATTCACACATCTTCTGTGGTCTTGTGTGTCCAGTGGACATTATTCTTGATGTATTTTGGTTTGTTTTGATGCAACTACAAAGAAATATCAAGAACTGGTGCTAAAGTTGGAGTTAGTATATTTAAGAAAATGATTTAAATATTTAAAAAAGAAGAACAAAAAAAAAGCACAGTACCCCAAACAGTCATCCATTTTCTATACCCACCAAATCCATCTACAGGGTCAAGGGAGTCTGTTGGAGCCAATCCCACTTCATTACAGGCGATAGGCAGGGGAACACCCAGTCGCCGGTCCATCAAAGGGCCATGTCTATAAACAAACAACCATGCACTCTCACATCTATGGAAAATTCAGAGATCTCAATCAATCTAAGGAAGCTAGAGTACCTGGCAGGAACCCACACAAGCACAGGGAGAACATGCAAACTCCACACAGAAAGACTCCTCCCAGTCAAACCAGTCAAACCAGGACCTTCTTGCCGTGAGGTAACAGCGCTACCCACTAACCCACTGTGCTGCTGTACCCCAAACACTTTAATTATAACTATTACATTGTCCCCCACACAAATACAGCTCCTTTCTAAACACTGCAGTCTCTTCTTTCAATAAAAGGCTATTTCATTATTCATACATCTTCAAAATGTGCATAATATGAGCAACTGCTTAATGAAATTAAACTTCTTTCAGATTTGTGTAAGTAAGGCGTGAGACAGAAACTCAGGGTGTGTGGAACAAAATCTTTTTGACCAGGTTAGGTTTAAGGAGTAAGATGTCATGATGACACAGAGTTTAAGCACAAAAAAAAGAAAGAAAAAAAGACAACACCTCATTTGGTATTGATACTGTTTTCTAAAAAATCCTGACAGCACACATTCCTTGATGAAAATTTCTAATTTAGCCACGGTGTCGTTTCTTATCACAGAGGCATTCTTGTGGTTATCCTTCCAAAGAAATTGTCTTTTTTTCTATGAGAACCTTAAATTCATCATGATATTGGGGACTTGCAAAGTCCAAGAAGTCACTCTTTAGGCTTTTTTTCAGTTTCTCTGAGCATTGCATGGTCTGAGCTTCAGAACTTGCTGTGAAGACCAGCCAGTGTCTTGAATGTTTTCCACTAAAGAATAATATTTATTTTTATAGAATGTTTGAGTCCTAGAAATAAGGGGAAAGAGTGAGGTTTGCCTTGTGAAAAGGACACTGACAATGTTTTTTTTTAGCTCGTGGTGTTATGTTAGTTGTAGTCATATGCTGTCCAGCTTCATAGCTTCCTCCCTGAACTCTGTTGGTCTTTGACCAACACAGCAGCCCATAAAATAAAATTGCACACATTTTAAACTTGTTCCACACACAAATGCCCGAGGTTTCACTTTCACAAACACACATTTATTTGGTTTTGAGAATTGTGAGAAGTTCATTATTGAAACAAATACAAGGAATCAGTGTGGTGACACTGATAACAAGGCTCTTTTCCTCATCTCTGTAATGAATGGAATAATCAGCTCAGTGAGGTTCCTGTTGAATGAACGTCAGCAACAAACTGTTTTTCATCCATGCCCCCCCCCCCTCAATGACATATAACACTTTAGAAATACTATAGGGAAAAAAATACTTCCTATGATGTAGGTTTGTGCATCATGTCTGGATCAGCAATAATAATGTGGTTTCATAACAAAATATCATCATTACGACTGCTTTGATGCTGTAAAGAGAACCATTGTAATACATATGCTCTTCCTAAAGGCAAAACAAAGACTTTATAGAAGGAAGAAATGGTTTAAAGCTTTGAGCAATTTTCTTTTTGCTTCTTCTACTAAGATATTATGCTTTAATATTCATCCAGGTAAGGTCATGCAGTTTCTACGCATCCTACATGTGTAGACAAACTAGTGTACTTTACAGCACCTTTATTCTCTCTTTCAGATGTAATTCGAAGCTACTCCATCCATATCAGATGAACAAAGCTGAGGATTCAGCATTTTTATGTTTGACCTCCAAAACTGAATAAACAAAATTGAATAAAGTCAGTTGGTCTAACAGAACT
Source organism: Zenarchopterus dispar (assembly GCA_028564865.1). NCBI lineage: Eukaryota > Metazoa > Chordata > Actinopteri > Beloniformes > Zenarchopteridae > Zenarchopterus > Zenarchopterus dispar. Next base: position 12,791 of record JAOWBL010002195.1, read on the forward strand.
GTATAAAGTCAGCTGGTATAAAGACTGAGACCATGGCACACTGTGAAGCTGACGTGGTTGAGCAGGTGCGCTGTAAACAAAGGCTAAAGTCCTCATTGCAGCCAACCCAGGTTAGACTTACTTATGTCCTTTCCAGGATGGCACATCCCCAATCCCCATCCCCTGCTTTCCTGTCTTCTTTATGTGTGATAAAATGATAAAACTCACTAGTACCCACAGAAAAACTTAAAAAGTCCCCATACTTAACTCTTAGCCGGTCCTTAAACATTCCTACTTTAGTGATTCTCCATGTGACTAGGTTGAATGATAAATAAAATAAAAGTTATTCTGCTTTTTAAGCAGAATGTCCAACAATTTTGAGATCTCTTGAATTCTGAAGGAAAGCTATGGTTGAGGATGTCAAGATAAGTAGGACCGTCATCCTTTCCTTGCTTGCAGCCAACTCATCTAGAGCTCATCTCAGTTCGTAACCTTTGACATTGTTCTGTTCAAGTGAGCAGCCATGGCTTAGATGGCAATGTGACCAACTTCAGATCAAAAGATCAAAAATGAATTCTCCCGTGAGTCAAAGTATCCTGACCAAGACACTAAACCCTCTATTATTACCGCTGTTGTCCTCATCATATGTATGATGACTAAACAACTGCATATGTACATAATAAGAAGCAACATATGAATGTCGTGTGTGTGTGTGTGTGTGTGTGTGTACAGGGGTAAATGAGAAACACATTGTAAAGCGTCATAGAATTTTGAAAAGGTTGAAAGCTGTATAAGTGTGGAGCATTTTCAGGGAATTTATTTCTAGAACAAAACATGTTTCCTATCATTTTGCTCTTTCTAATGACACTGGCATATAATACTGGTACTGAAGAGTAGCAGGAAATTGACAGTTTAAAATAAAAAAAAAAGGTACTATACCATACTGCCTGACGAAAAAATGCTCCTTTGTCATCCCCCTACCTTACTGTATTACAATCACTTTAGGTGTAAATATTTCAGATTTTATTTTGCATACCTACATAAAATAGTTCAACTCTGCTAAAATTTTTTTTTTATATTTGTCACCCTATCATTTCGTAGCTCTAAAACATGACCTGCTGCTTCCACTTACCTTCAAGAATCCCACCTTTTTTTCTTTTTCTCTCACTTAGCCTCAGCCATGTGAAGTTCTAGACTCATGTGATCTCTATCTATCTATCTATCTATCTATCTATCTATCTATCTATCTATCTATCTATCTATCTATCTATCTATCTAT
>JAOWBL010002196.1:0-14046 GCA_028564865.1 Zenarchopterus dispar
ATATATATATATATATATATATATATATATATATATATATATATATATATATATATATATATATATACACACACGCAAGTATTTTCACATTTCTGCGTGACGCATATTTATTTACAGTAGCCATAAGCCATAAACACAAAGTAGTTACAGTCTATCAATCATATTAATACATCTGTTTAATAGACGATCAAAATGAAAACGGCCAGTCGTCACAGAATCTGACAGCCGAGAGCACCCACAAGCGTTTAGTGGTTGTAAATAAAAGTCAATTTGATCCACAGGAGATGCTGGCTGCACGAACGGTATGGAAGTAGTTTAAGAGCCCTAATACAAAACAGCTACAATACTTTAATGAAACAACAACATGCAGTTGTTATTCGAGTTATTTTATTTTGAAAAAACTTACAGATGGTTTTTGAAATTCACATTTTTTTGAGAGCAGAAAGGATTTATCATTTGCTTTTCAGATAAATTAAAAAAGTAATGTTGGTTTAATTTGAAGCCTTACCAGATTTAATATGCTGAAGAATCTGCAGACCAAGAGCCCTTCAGTTGGCAAACGTTTCACAAATGGAGAATAATAAAATTCTGTCTGAGCTCAAGGGTCTTTCTCTTACCATGAACACTGCATCCTCTGTCCCGGTATCTCTCACATGCTCTTGCCAGAGGGCTGCTCATCCTTTTTACATGGTAAACAGGAAACAATATTGCATGCAAAATTTAGTTGCAGTAACCCAGTTGTTGCATTTTCTAATGATAAAAACACGAATAGATGAATAACTTATTCCCTTACTACCATATGGTATGATTTATCATCATTATGGATTATTATCAGTTCTGACAAATATGATAAATTGTTAGTTTATTGCCACAAAACCAGTTAGACATATACAACATTAGACAGAAAAGTGCTGGAAAAGACAGTCCTATGATGCTGTTTAATGTTCATCATTTGAACTCATAGAGATAAATCACTCAAAGTCTTCTTGTTTCAGTGAAAGGAATATCTCTGTTCCAGAAGAAGGTAAGTTTGTGGGGTGATCTATTAAGAATTTAATTATGCAAAGTAAAGCAGAAAAAAAAATCAGTCAACAAGTTCAAGCCATTGTATTTCTAGGGTCTAAGTGGTCTCTTGTTCACTACCGCTCTGTGTATCCTTGAAACAACTTCAAAATTAGGCAAGAGGGCAGCAGCCTGGGCCAGCTGGGGCAGCTGTGTGTAGGTGGAGGTGCGCAGATATTGGAAGAGGTCCTGGAAGCCTTGGAGATGAGGAGTGACCTGAGGGGGCACGCCCAACGAAAGTCCCAGTCTCCTTAAAATATAGTTGTTCTCAGTAGAGTCGAGCAGCAGGGACAAGTCCTGGACGGAGTCATAGTCGAGCATCTCAATACCCTGACCTGAATGTTTCAGAACCGTAGAAGTACAAAATATATAAAAAGAAAAGAAAAAAAACACTAATGAAATGCAGGCTGGGAGTGCTTCCTGGGTTGAAAAAAATAATTGACCACATATGGATGAAATGATGAACAACTTTCCAAAAGAAAAAAGATATTATAGTTGAGGGACAGCATAGAGCAGATACCTTCAGCAATCTCCCATATTGTCTGCAGTTTTCGCTCCATCTGATATTGAAATAGAAAAAGACAGCATTAAATATGGTACTATTAATTCTCACATCAGCAAGGGCAAAATAAATCCATGTATTTTACTGTAGAAATTGAATGACACCACATGAGATATCAATTATAATACTTTTATAGAAATAAATTAAAATAGTTAGCTGGCAGATTGACAGTTTCTGTCAATCTGCATTCAGAATCCAGTCAACTAATGTCATATGCAAGAACAAAAAATTAACTGACCACTCAACCATGATGGTTGTAAAATGTCTAAAACTAGTTATGGGAAGTGATTGTATTGCCATTTCTCACATAAGAAATATGTAATTTAAAAAAATAGTAACAGAGAGCTCTGTGGACAATGAAATATTATAAATATGATTATTGCAACCACCATTATTTTTAATACATTGGTTGTGTAGGTTTTTTTTGTTTTGTTTTTTGCTTTCACATATTTTACACCTACATAGACTAGTGACTAATTGTGACTAATATGTGACTAATTTAAAAGTAACTTTAAATGACAAAATGACTTTATTAGATAACTTCCAAGTTGAAGTGTGAATTGATAGCCAATGTATGATACATAAAAGATAAATAAAACCTCTGTGGTTAAGCATTGAACTGGTTATTACACAACCCTAAAACGATACATGAAAGTCCAATACCTCCTCTGTTGTGAAGCTTTGCTGTCGCTCCTGTGTGATATCTTTATTCTGACTGCAGGGCTTGATGTTGGTGGTGACATTAATCACAATAGAAGTGGGATGTGGCTCACTTTCATGGCTCAGTGAGTTTAGGCCTCTGGGCAAGAGGTTGTAAATAGTAGAAATGATCAATATGGTGATTGATCCAGATAAACGGAGAGGATAATTTTTCAGGTAATTTTATAGCTGATCTATGAGATAATATTCACAGAATATACCTTTCTGGATCTTCAGCTGGCACAGTCTCCGCTGCGATGACTGGTTGCGCTGCTGCTCTGTTAGTCTGTCTGAACAGAGGTTTGTACTGAAGGTTTGATGCAGACAAATGTCCATCAGGCACTGGACAGTGCTCAGGAGACTGCTCTGAACATTGCAATGAATATTTATAGTCCCAGTTTAGTTAAGTAATCCAAAGAGGATGGCAATAGTTGAAATATTACACATGATGCAACTTACTAAATTTCTCAGCATTCAAAAGGAAAACCCAAAGCAGCAGAGCAACGAGGAAAATCAGAGATGCTAAGGCAGCACTAACCAGGACCACTGACAATGTCTCTTCTCTTACTCCTAAAAACAGAAAGTCAGTCAAGTATAATTGAGAAAAAGAAAAAGAAAAGAAAACGTGTTCTCAGTTACTCACTCTTCTCCTCGGGCTCCTTGAAATTTTCCTCAGGCAGCATGATGGCGCCCTCTGTCAGACAACAACAGTTATAACTTGACAGCAATTGTGGAAAATCACCAGTTAATAAAAGTGTTTACACAAGCTGATAATCACTGCACTGTCATGCAATCTGAAGTTTATTTCTGGATCATACGTGTTGTCGGGCCTTCAGCAGCAAAAAGCAAACACTCTGCATGGACTGCATCATGGCTCTGACAAGGCACACAAAGCAATTCTGCTTCCCCAATCATGCTCCTCACTTCATAGTACCTGCACACACAACCACATACAGAAATGCTTGAAACAGAAATGAATGGCACTTATATCTGGTTTTGTTGATGCAGCTCACCCTAAGAGACAATTCCCACAGACGGTGTCACTGGTGGGTGAGCACGCTGCCTCTAACTGACGGTTCAGCAGACTGCACTGGGTGCATCTTCTACAAGGAGTCACATCTTCATCAGAGCTGAATGTCCCTTCCTCACACAGAATACACACTCCTTCTCCCCCATCTCCAAAGCCACAATCCTGAAAATGATGGACAATATAGACCAAAACCCAGTACAACCAGGAATGATGGGATATCTAAAAAGGAGACAAGATTTTGCCAAAAAGGAGGCGTGCTACCTCTGATAGCTGTTCTCCAGGCTTACATACAGGGCACGCAACACAAGAACCATTAGGGTGCAAGAACTCTGTCTGATCACAGTTGGGCTCAGACTGCACCAGCACACAGCAAACCTAAAGAAACATACATGAAAGAGGAATTCAGCCCTCTCGAACACACTGTTAAAGGTTTTGCAAGCAGAAGGTGTATTTTAGTTTTTTTCATCTATTTAATTTATAGTTGTTTGAATGCCAAAGTTAAAAAGTGTATTTTTCTAGAACAAAATGAAAAATCAATGATCCTGGAGTTTTTTCATGTAAATGAAAAAACAAAAATTAGCTGAATTTGGATTCAGAAAAATGCTTTTTCAGATGCTTCATGAGATATTTATTTTGTTAACAGACTGCATGTCACAACACTGTTGTCACATGGTAATTTTTAAAAACATTTTTCAGTCCTGTAGAGTGTTTTTGTTTTTTTACACTTTAAACTTAGACTGCATTGTAATTTAATTTTTTTTTCAGATTTAAAACTAAGGTCTTAAAAGTCTAAACGGAATGGTTTAAAAATAGTAGGAGTACAATAAATAAATATTATAAAAACAATGACACAAGGACTACAGTATAATAATATATCTCCCATTTAAATAAAAAAAAAAGTTGTATGAAATTAGGGGGGGAAAAGCAACAGCATGTGGCTAATTATGATTTTTACTTAACCTTCTATGGCAAGACTGTTGATCTGTAGAGAAAGAACAAATATTTTACTCCACTTTTTTGATGCTTTATTGTCCCTCTTGACCCATCGATCTTAAATTTTGCCCCCACCAGAAACTGGTTTGTTTCAACAACATGCCAAATAGGTCCCAAACTCATTTTATTGTTTTTATTGGAACATCTTACAAATTTATATTTAAAATGACATGTTTATAAATATAAAGCAATATTAATTTAAAAAATTGATTTATTACCCCCTCTGTCAAGTCACTGAGGTTTATTTGATTTCAAAAAACTGAAAAAACTGACTATCTGGAAATACTATGGATTAGACATTCATAATTTTAAAAAACTGAAAGAGGAAACTGATTTTGAAAAAAAGAGAGAGAAAAGGTCAGACTTACCATTATCAGAGCAGAAAATAGAGTTTCCATTGGCAAAATATGCAAAAAGGTCCTCTTCAGTGGTGTTTGATAAGCACAGTCCATATCACAGAAAAAGTGCAGCACTTAAAAAAAAAAAGTTTCTAAAACATACTCTGCAAGTTTCAAAAGATCATTGTAATTATGGAGCTCTGCAATGGATCTGTTATGGACTCAGAAATGATTTCCACCTTCTGTATGTTGTAATGCTGTTTCCTCTCTTCACCTTTTTCCTAAACTTAGCAGAGGTAGGGAGCACTGAGAGAGAGGGAGATCTTTGGGAATCCCCATCAATTCACGTCACATGTGACGTAGGAGGGGTTCCCACCCCGTCTGTCAACTAACGACCAATAATAAACCCCCCTCACCTGTGCAACTCACGTCACACCTTGTCTTCTCATATTCCCTCTGGGGAACCCTTTTTTTTTTCTTTTGGCCCTGACAACTGAGACGAGAAGGGAAGGAAATGAACATGGATGAATGGGATCCTTGTTAACAAAGCTACATGCAACAAAGAGACTTTGTGTGAGTGTGTTTGCAGGCAGGTTAAACATCAGCAATATGAAGTTCATTCTTCTGAAGTGAAATAAGAAAAAAGTTCAAAAACTGATCTGATCATCAACATCAACAACTGCAATATATCGTTTGAGCTCTTGGTGGGAGTGTGGAACCAAAAACGATGAAGAAATACAAAGTCACTGTTCCTTCAAACAGTTTACAACCCTAGAAGAATATTATGGGCATGTAAAGGTCAAGATACAACTGCTGTTTAACTTTGTCAGGGTATTGTATAAACTTGTCAGGTCTTTATACCTCATAGTTGTCATATGTGACACGGTCAAGGCAATTAGATTTGTTTTGGAGAGATTATTTGAGTACAAATTTCAAACATCTACCAGAACAATTAAGAACAGATTCCCTTATGTATATATAACAATTCAAGCTGAGCGCTTTGAAAAGGAAGGGCGTATAAGCTTGTTATGCTGAGACAAATCACGCTTGTACCCTCAGACATGTAAAGGTTACATGTCAGCCAGGGTATATCCAAATGTTCTTTCATTTTTGTTGAAGTCTTATTTGTATATCTTTAAAAAAAAAAAAAAAAAAACTACAATAAAAAGCGGGAGCACAAACTCTTAAATGTCTTAATGTGAAAATGTTGCTTTCATTAAGTGCTTCGTAAAGTCCTGGGTTTAATCTGATTCTGTTGGTTAGTTATGTTTATTGCCAGTGATTAATGAGTAACTAGAGGAGCCAAAGAAAGAGGGTGTGGAAATCTTATTACAGCATAATAAAGGGACGTTTGACGGCAGTCTTTCAGTTTAGAGAGGTTCTCATGAAGTGACACTGATTGCTTATATTCTGACAAAACACAAATTCTGCTTCTGATCTGACATTTTTAAAGAGATTACCATGGTGAGGCTGAGGTTTGTATTTTATTTGGTAAAACTGTTATATTATTTGATATGTTATCTTTTTTCATGGTGAATGGAAATGAACAAAATCTCACTGTCTTCTTCCAGCAGATGACAACTTGACTGGCACAGAAAATTCTGGCTTTTCATCTAGTGTCATGACTTCCATCAGAAGTCTGTCTCTTCTGACCTTCTGTTTGTGCACACTGTTATCAGTGTGTCCTCTGGTTTCAGGTTAGATTGAATTATTTTACGGTATCTGATAATGTCCAAAGTAATTTCTACAACACAATAGATTGATGGCTGTAAATATAGAAAATGTTGACGGTCCAGCACTTCTTTAGTTGTGTTATTATTTTTCTTATTGTTTTTTATTCCTTCCTGTGTAATACATGTCATCTGAACTTTAACCACCATGACTGAACTGTGTTAATGGCTTTAAACTATAACTTCAATAGTTTGAATTTGTTTTTTCTGCATACTGTTTCAGCTACCTCTACCAGTACCAGTCTGTGGGGTAAGAAGGTGCAGCTTAATGGCCCTCCGTGCATGTGGCAGCTTCATCCAGAGGTCGTGGTACCAGCCCTGAATGAGCTGAGCGTATGCATGCTTTTACGGCGCAGCTTATTAGGAGAATGGACAGGCTTTATCTACAAGGCTCCAAAAGAAAACCACATAGAGCTGGGACTTGGTGGCACATCTACAAGGTTGACCGTCTGGCTGTTTGGACAGGAGTGGCAGTTGCTTAAGGTACTGAAACTGAATGAATGGCGCTCCATCTGTCTCACCTGGTCCGGTAAAGCTCGGCGTCTGAGAGTCTTCATCAATGAAAAGATTCAACTCGAGGTGTTTATGTATCCTGGATTACCCCAGCAACTGGCCAAAAATGGCACTCTCACTCTGGGGCAGTCTCATTATGTTGGGGCCGATGGTAAAGTGTGGCCAGAAAGGGGTAATAACCTGCATGGTGAGATTGGTTTATTCAGGATGTGGGGGAAAGAATGGAGTACAGTGGAGATGAGGTGGCTGGGATGTGCAGATGGGGACGTGGTGAGCTGGGATCTGCGGCAGTGGAAACACGACTGTCCTCCTGCGCCTGAATCCAGCCTGCAGTGTGGTAAATACACCACGTCCACTTTCTGTCACACACATACCCAGTTTGAGTTCAGTTTTTAAAAACTCAGCTACTCTGAAGGTTTCCTCACCTTTGCATATACCACCGTAAACTGTTACAGGTGAGGGTCAAATGAGAGTTCAGACAAAATGTAAAAACAAACATCCTTGAGTTCAGCGATAGGTCTAACAGGATTTTTTGAAACTTTTTGCCAGTCCTTCTTTGTTCTGCTGCTTACTTTTTAGTGTGGCCTCGTTACAAAATCAAGGCTTCGGTATTCGTAGTCGAATCCAAAAACTCTGGCAACTGCTCAGGGTCACCGAAGGAAATAACAACAAACTGGGTAAGGACTCACCTGAACATGACAAGTCATGCTGATCTCTCAAAGTAACTAATTGTTTTTGTTTTTCTTTTCAGCTGAAAAGCATGTTGCCTGGAAATATTTCTATCCTGGACATTTTTGTCTCACTCCCAAAGTAAGAGTTTGTCTCAAACATTAATCCTAGCTAGTTGTAAAAGAAAATGTATGTCTGTTTGTGATAGGAGAAGCGGAAAAATGGGATTCAAAACTGAGTATTCTGTTAGTTATAAAGGTCTTGGTTTATTTATAGATCATTGTATCTGACTTTGGTCAATTTGGGCACAGCTATTAAAATAACAACTTACAGAGTAAAGTTTACAATCATACATTCTGAAATGTAGCTATTGAAGACTGTAATACATAAAAATCTATGTACTGGTAAAGTGCTGTTTGTCATCTTTGCCGTTTATGTTCCCATGCAGCCAAACCTGCCACATGGTTAACACATCTGCAGCTCTGCGTGGGAAACAACCTCAGGTAGGCGACTGCCAGGAATTTGGTTTTTCACCGAGTGATCAGTCTTTATGAATGAGTTGATTAGAAACAAAACAAGACACTAATCAATGTTAATTGCCAAAGTTATCCATTTTGCACACAAGAACTAACCTCTGATGTGAGTTATACTGTATAAGTTCAATCAGCTGTGAGCAAACTCTTGTGCAAAATCTCTCTGTTTTCAGGCACTGGGAGATTTATCAAACTCCATCTGTGATAACTGGTAAGATGAGCTAATCTACAATAATTCACTAACATTGAAAAACCCCATTAATTTCAATAAATATGAAGCCTTCTTAGAATAAATATTTAAATCCAAACAAGGTCATATCTACACAACAAGCACATGTTGGTATGGTTTTCCTCCAGTTTCAGCTGTGAGGTCCAAGTGAGCGTGGGTCCTGCTGCTAACATCAAAGTGGTCCAAGAAGAGATTACTGCAGTACTGACTTCGACCTTCTCCTACAACTTCCTCACCTTGATGGTTGAGCCAAATAGCTTCACCGTGCTTCCTGTAGGTGAGTGTTCGATGTGCAGGGTAAATTAAAGACCATCGCCACAGTTATACACAGAGATATACCAGCCATTTTGACTTTTTAAGCTGATTTGTGTTTTTTTTTTTAAATGAAAATACTTGTTCATTTCTTGTATGTTTACAGCATGAAGGAGACTTTCAGTACAGAGTTCAGTTAAAATGCCCAGTGTTGACATAAATATGATTTCAATTTTGTGCCATTTTACTCTTATTGCTCTGTGGCTGGGTGAAAAAAATCCTGCATAGATTTTGCAAATTAAACCTGTAAGAGAACAAAAGACATCTCCATTTGGAAAGTTTGCACACCTCTAAAGATATCCAGAAAGTGAACTTTTCCTTAACTTTTATTGTTCATTATAAGAACACTGAGATTTCAGAGACTGTGTATCATGCCTTTTCTTCCTGTAAAGTCCCCCTTTTTTTTTTTAAAAAAAGACATTGTTACTAATGTTGTTATCCTTCTTTCAGTGGCATTCCCCCCACCACCAGAACCACCACCATCTATTGGTACTGCTCTAACTACACCTTCAGATGCTGATAAAACTACTGGTTAGTTCACTAAAAAGCTCCCTGTAATTATCCGCTTGTTATTCTTCTTTCTTTCCATGTTCTGCACTGATGTTGCTCTCCCACAATCGGCAATTATTTTTACACTAAACCAAAATGACAATAATAAATACAAACAATGAACACAATTAAAGATGTGAACAGAGAGGCCTGTAACAACTCTGCACAGAACACAGCAAAAGGACTTTGTTTAAAAAACAAAGAGAAGCCACAACAACTGAAGGATGGACACGAAAAGCTGGAATCAGCTGCACCTAAATGAACCTAAATAACAGGAACATTTCTGTTAGACATTTGTATTTAATAAAGTTTGCATTTGAGGTGATATAAGACTTATCATTAAAGCCTGTCAGAAATAATGGCTCTATATTAAAACATCATAATTTCTATCCCAAAATGTAAAATGTTCCACCTCAAAATTTGCCTTGTTAGTGTTTGCTTGTTTTCAAGCTTTTTGCTCTTTTCACTTCTGTTTCCTCAAGAAAGGTCTGGTAATGTTTGACTCAGCAGCTTTTATTTTTTTTTAAATTACTTACATCTCCTAACTTCAGCTCACTTCAAGTCATTCATATTTGATCATGTGCCTGTCCTCAACTATTACAAATGTAAGTACAGAAAAACTGAGGAAAAAAAATCCCAATGCAATGTTTGGGAAACAAAGAGTTTTGTACATTTTTTTTCTCAAACAGCTGTAAATTCTGAGTAATTTCTCATTTCCTTTCTATTGATCCAGTTGGGCCGCATTCATTCTTTCGAGTTAATTTGACCTTAAGTATGATGGGAATCTCTACAAAACCAGAGGATGTCATTGAGAGCTGGGTAAGAAGCCCACACAGCTACACTGGAAAACTTTTGGTACAATATATTAATTTATTTGTTTTCTGGAAAACAGGTGAAACAGCAGCTTGAGAGCAATCACAAAATGTTTGTGCTGAATCTCATCATAAAAGAGCATGTCGACAGGTAGGTGCCCTTGGATTGGTTTTCTGCTTCATATTTAATATATTGCAAATATTTATCATGCAATATCCCTGTCTTGTTTGACTATAACAGGAGCCCGAGGCAATACATGGAGTACATAAAGACAGTGAGTACATGATTGATTGTGGTTGCAGGACGAACGATAAAAAAAAGAGATTAAAAAAAGAGAAATTACTTGATCTAACAGTTTTGTGTAAATATGGTTTAAATTTAAAAAAAAAAAAAACATACCTAACAGCACTGCAACAGCTGGTATATTTAATGCAGTCATGCATAAACAACACCATCTGATTTCCTGTTTTGTTTTGTTTTTTTTAGATTTTCCACAGCCAACAGAAACAGTAGGTGACTAAAAGACACATCATGCAGAAATCTCCCCATGTCTTCTATTATACTGCAACTCAGTTTAATGTGTGTCCAATGTATCTTATTGGCAGATATAACTGCACTTTCCAAGTACAAGCACTCAAGAAGAACAATGTGACAGAAATCAAGGCTCTTATTGATGCAGCCTTGACAAAAAATTATGAAAATGGCTCCATTACAATTCAGTCTACAATGGTAGCTATTAAGCACATAGGTAAGATGTATCAAACTGAAGAAAATTAAAACCTTTATAACACTAACTGCAACAACATGCAGCATACAGCATATTGTTATATTTTTCTTTCTTTTAGAACCAGGAAACTGCTTAGAAGATACCATGTCAACAGCCTATGGGGTCTACATGTGGCCAGAAACATTTCCACAATTTATTGAAGAGATGGGATGTGAAAAACCAACATCAGAGCGAGCATACAGACTATGGTGAGACACAACCAGCTCTTTTATAGGCGGCAGGTTTAGTATTTGACAAACAACAATAAGCAGACAGGGTTCATTGTCTTGAAATTATTTAATAAAACCTTTTATTGCCAGATTTCAAGGCATTCATCAAACCTTTGTCAAAAATGAGTTGTTACGCTGGTTTATTGTCAAAACTTCTGCTGTGCAAAAACATAGCACTTCTAAGACATTTCCCCAACCATCCATCCATCCATCCATCCATCCATCCATCCATCCATCCATCCATCCATCCATCAATTTCCGCTTTTCCAGGTTCAGGTCACAAGGGCAGCAGGTTAAGCAGAGAAATTCAGAACTCCCTCATCTAGCTCTTCTGTCGGGAATACTGAGGCATTCCCAAGGAGCAAAAAGATTTCATATTTCCAGAGTGTCCTAGATCTGCCCCAGGCCCTCCACTTGGATGAAACATCTTCCCAGGAAGGCATCCAGGATGTATATTGGCCAGGTGCCCAAACCACCTCAAACTTGTTCCTCTTGATGTGGAGGAGCAGCGAATTTAGTCTCAGTCAACTGAAATGGTGGAGCCTCTTACCCTATCTATCACACTATTTCATTCCACGTCTTCTGTGACTGAGGATTGATGAGGCCCCTTCTTTTAGCTGTTCCCCTTTGCACTCAGCAGACTAATATGGCACCTACTGCAGGTGGAAGGCCCACAAGATGGTGGATCCTCCCACATCATGCATAAATTATGTGCACATTTTACCCTTCTGAATCCTAGACTTCTGTGGCTCCAAGGGGGGAAAAAAATCAATTTCCTTTTTTGTGGATTATGACTGCAATAAAGGGCTTAGATCTGGGAAGAACTAATAGTAATATCAAACTTGATTGTAGAATAATAGGTTTTATGGTCTGTTGTTGAAACACTTGATCGATGCTCATTAAGGTAATCATCCGCATTATTATTATCTTATATTGCAGTTATCACCAGAAAGAGATACTGTGTGGTTTGTGAGTTTTCTGGTCCCATTTATTCTCTTCTTTTTTCAGCAAGTTAGACATCGAAACTGACAGGACCAGCTGGACTGATCCTGATATGACAAGCTGTGAAATGCTTGTGACCATATCAGACATCACCAATATAACTGTCACACCAGGTGAGAGCACTGGTTACAGAATGTGTCTGGTTGATTTCCATTTAAGCTTTAAGTCTTTGCCAGTCATTAACACTTGCACTGTTTTAATTCTAGACAACGGGGATGAAGTTGTGGGCATTATTCAGGATATTGTAAACGCTCAGCTTGGTAACAATTCCCAGCTGTCCCCCTCGGAGCTGGGCTCAGTTGTGGAGAAGCTCTGGGAAGTGGTTGATATTAGCATCGTTGAGTCTGACTGTGCGGCGGATATTGTCAGCATTGTTGCTGATATCCTGCTTTCTGAAACTGATGTCACACCAGTGTCCAACACGTAAGAATAAGATGTGGTGTCGGTTTTGCGTTTTAGTCTCTCAGATTTTTTTTTTTTTTTGGTAACTTTGATCTACCTCTTTTTCATCCTTTGCAAAAGCGTCCTTGATTTGACAGAAAAATTGGGAAACAGCATGGAGTTTCAGGGGGAATCTACAAGTATAACAGCTCCCTCGCTGGCTCTTTCCATGGTCAATGTGGACCAAGATGAGTTCGATGGTCTCACCTTTGGTGTATCACTGTCCTCTGCGTTGAACCCTGAGGTGAGATGTTACGACTGCAGTATGAGAGCAGTGGAGTTAACTTACAGTATGGAATAATTATGTGAACTTCAAAGGTGAAATCTGACCCCAAGAAAAAGAAATCCCTAGTAATGTTTGTTTAACTCAAAACACAGCTCCTGGTGACTGCTTAGCAGGTAATTATTATTGCATTATTGCATTTTGGTCCTCTAAAAACCAGGAAACACTGAAATATTTTAGGAAAAAAGTGTTAAAAGGCACACAGCATGGCCTGAAGCCATTAAAGCACATTAGAGTTATTAGAAAAATATAATTTATAACAGAAGCTGCTCACATGGAACACTGACTCTACATTAACAGATAGGGAGGCCAGGTAAAACACTGAGGTTGAGGTTGTTGTAAAGTGTGCTTTAGTAGAGATTCACTGTTGCTTTTTGCGTTTTAGATTTTTGTCAACCAGAGTTTTGAGAGCGACCCTCTCCCTCAGACAAATGCAACCATCTCTTTACCTTCAGAACTTAACAGCTTCTTTCCCATCGGAGTGAGGAATACAACTCGTGTTCAGTTTCACTTTTACGCAACGCAGGATCTTTTTCAGGTACTTCCTCTACAATATCCTTTTTTTGCTTATTTGATGTCACATGCTGTTTACACTGTTCTTACTTCTTAGTCCTCTATTATTTTCAGTTGTTATGTCTGTGGGTCGTCTCAAGTGTGACTCTGTACAGAAACATCGTATTCAAACATTTGGGGTTAGATGCTCATTTGCCTTCAGTTGGTAGTTTCACTACTAGTAGGTAATGATAAGGAGTTGACCACATTATCTTTTTTTGTACAGACATTCGGGGAGAAAAAAAATGTATTGGGAAAAAATTTGAAAATAGTATAAAATTAATAATATGCCTGACTACTTTTTGACTAGGTGCAGTGATTTCCTGGGGTTGCCAGGCAACATCTTTTACACATAGCTTTTTTTACAAGTTTAACAAACAAGACATGTGGACAGAGTCATGCTCATGCAGGGCCAAACAGTCACATCATTTTTCCAGGAAATTTATAAGAAAATAGAGCCAGGCTTTTTTTTAATTTTTTTTTTTTTTTTAATGAGCTGGGGCCCTCTGACTCCTTTTTTAAGAGAGACATTATTTACTTCATTCTGATGAGTATGAGACATGTGAATCGCAAACTACTGAGCACAGAAACCGCCTACTGCAGCATCCACGTTTGAAGATCAAAAACAGCTTTATTTCAACACAATGGCTAAGAGTTCACCACATTTATTAAACTACTAGACAGGACTTGTCTGGGATCAATACTCCATCTTAAGCGCCCTCTGGAAGATACTACATAAA